>CM035795.1:19400921-19470921 GCA_020466265.1 Siphamia tubifer | reverse complement strand
CCTGCCTTCCCTTTCCTCCTCCACCTTCTCCCTCCTCCATTCTTCTTGGTCTCTATCCGGGAAAACAAACGAAGGGATTAGGGATTTGTGGAGGAGTAATGGGAGCCAGGTGGAGAAGTGTGACTGTGGGGGTCTCCTGCCAGATTAAGGGGGGGGTGCAAAGACCCAATCCCTCACACTCCTTCCTAGAGGCAGCTAATGTTTCTTTTGATGAAATAATCCCATTTGGCCATTTAATAACACTTGGCAATTATGAGCCTTTGCAGGGCATGTATAGTATTACGAAAGGTGGCTACCTGCAAGAAGGATCTGATGTGGAGTTGGACACAGAGGATTATCATATGGAACCATACAGCATAAGAATTAAGTGGATGAAGATAATATAAGGAAACTAAAAATGCTCAATCTCTGGTTACTGTACATACTGTATACTTCTCTGACATGAGTTTTATAATTATATATAATGCATCAGGGATACTCTGTTTGCTTTACACGAGGGACATTTCTGCAAAAAGACAGAACACCAGGGAACGTTTAATAAAAAAAGAAAGAAAAACACTGGTCATAACAATTTATGTGACATGAAATGACAGTAAAATGCCAAAAAAAAAAAAAAATCCTTTTTTTTAGTGATTTATTTTTTATTTTCAAATCAGATAAATTAAGTTATTAACTAAATGACTTAAAAGAAGAATTGTCACCTGACTTTTAGGACAAATATATGAGATAATTCACTGTATTTAAGGACTGGAACTTTAGTTTCTAAAAGTTTTAGATGAATTAGGAAGAAATTTGAAAAGGCTCAGGAAAATAATTTCTTACAATGTGAATTACAAAATATTCAAGTCATTTTCTCTCCCTCTCTCGATCACTTTCTCTTTCAGAATGCAATACTTTATTTTTATGATTCTTCTATTTCAGTCAGGGAATTTTTTTTTTCTTTTTTATGTTTAAACTTTTATGTTTAAACACAAAAATGCACAGTAATATTTTCACTAACTTCAATACACAGTGTACTCAAACCTTGCCCATTGTTAAATCATGTAGAAGTGAGTCTTTCTGTTAATTATGACACACATTTACACTACAAACATCGCCCCCTTGTGGACCAGTGTGCAGACAGAGCAGCCCTCCACTCTCCGGCTGTCTGTCAGACAGATCCCAGCCTGATAACAGCCTGTTTTGTTTGTTTAGCAGATGTGTTATTCCAAACAGCTCCTGCCTATTCAGAGAGACTATAAAAACACACACACAGTTCCATCAGATGAGAGGACAAATGATTATCCTCACCGCAGGTTCATTTTCATTTCAGATGACAGCCAGATCTCTACACAGACAATCTGAGAAAGACCCTCAGTGCGATGACACACATACACACTTGAACTTCCATGCACATTTATGCATCTGTTGCCACTTCAGACTCCCCTCTTCTTAAATCTCAAGTAAGCCGGATGGGAAGGAAGAATTAACCCTCATGCAGAAGGGAGGTGAATTAGAAGTCACACTTTTCACACCTTTTCTGCTCTTTTTGCACAGACACACATGAAACACAAGCATTCTCCACGTGAGCTCAAGCGTAATATCCAGCAGACGATGAAGAAACGTACACGTTTGGTGGGACTCATCATGTAACACCCCCTTATCTGTTTCTGTCACATCATCATCTGTCTGTCTCACTACATCCCTACAACAGCAGAGTCCCTTCTATCACATAATCTGTGTCATATCAAAATGTGAAATAGCAGCATGTGTCCACAGTACAAAACATGTCTATCAACTAGGCAGACGTTTCTATGATTCAGTGTCTGTCTGTAAATACTCTGTTGGAATAAAATATTTGGGTAACATTTTATAATACCTACACATAATTGACTATGTATTAACCATTTATTACCCATTTATACATGGGTTGTTCATTATGTATTAACCATTTGTTAGCTATTTGTTAATGTCTTGTAAAGAGTCATACTAGTGTAAATGTAAAATTAGATTATTTTAACCAAATAGGTGCAGTGTTTACAACTGTTTACCTTTAAAGCAGATACACAAACACTGCACCTGTTGGTTAAAAATAATCTAATTTTACATTTATCTTTGAAAGACACTAATATGAACCTTTACAAAAGATTAACAAATAGGTAACAAATGGTTAATACATAATGAACAACCCATTTATAAATGGGTAATAATGTGATCAAGTGATTTATTCTTGATGGTATAAAGTATAACTGGGGCTCAGTATACCAGTCAACCAGCATTACAGTAATACACTGTAATACTGGTTGCCACTCCCTATAACACAGTAGAAAGGATGAGGAAATCCTTTCTGAGGTATGTTAGAGACATGGCAACATAACATGGTGAACTCCATGAAAGGCTCCCTGCACCCTTTATACAGTGAAGTACAAAATTGAATCGTGGTAGGTAAATAAACAGCACTATGCAGCAAAACACAGGGTAAAAAAACATAGGAAATGTTCTATATTAGAGGTTTAAACCGTGCGGGTCAGACAACTTAACTATATAATTCACTGCAAATACACATATTTTTCACATGTACATGGACAATAATATAATTGACTGTACTTTAGAACATACAAACAAGTTTGTTGAAACACATTTATGTTACAAAAAGTACCTTTGACATCCACTGTTGCCTATATATTGGAGTAAAATACTTTTGCCTCTTCTCACATGTCATGATGAGATTTATTCTTAACTGATAAAGTGTAACAGTATGTAACCTGGTCAAAGGTAATTATTGATGCGTATAATTAGGAATAAAAATAGGAATGCGTCAGAAATTTATGGGCAAGAGTGTAAATAACAGCTCTGATTTTCATGGGAAGTGCATTGTAAAAAAAAAAAAGTAAGAGACAAGTTCCTTTGTGATTTGCAGGTAGAGCATGCAAAGAAAAAAAGATAAGTGATTACTACTCCAAGCCAAACTAGTTTGAGCTAAACTTAGACGTGGCCCACATTGTGCTGGATACAGTATGTGTGTGTTTGAGATGAAAAGTTCATTGTTAACTGATTAGAACAGCTCAGATCTGAGCTTAAATGAAAGGCTGCTGGTTTTAAACTTCAATTATAATGAGTTTATTCATGATTGAGAAGGAAGGAAAACACTTCTCTGCTCCCTTCATCCATCCTCCGTGCATGCATTGCAGATAGTTGAGTGAGTAAACTGGGGTGGAGGAGGCAAACGTTGGTGTGTTGCACATCAAAGATCAACACACGCACATGAAGGAACACGCCTGAAATAAAAAAGGCCTGCAAAAAAACAAACAAACATGACCCTTTGTTCTGAGAGCCCAGCCGTGTTTCGCCAATGATTAGAGACAAAGTGAGGGAAGAGAAGGCTACCAATGTACGGACCACGTAATAAGTGGTGGTGTTTGCTTCATCAGACTCTTTGAGAAGGATCTGTAACAGTGAAAGAACCGGAGGGAGTCAGTCAGCACAGACCTCAGGCTGCAGGAAATGTCACTGTGGTGGGGTTACAACAGTGGCACGACATACTGGAACTAATTACTAATTGCTGATTAGCTCTTCCGTGCATAGAGATAACTACTGAAGATGGACAGTAGAGACGTCTTAAAATGGAAAAGACACACTGAAACACAAGACATGTGTGCATTAACTGTTTCACTTAAGATCAGACTAAATGTAGTTGGTACAAATACTCATTTGTAAGTTGAATTATGGGAATTTCACACAATTTGCAGCTTCCTGTCATTAAAAACTAACATCTGGGTTTAAATATTTTCTTATCTCTATATGAGGTATATATCTGGAAGAAAGCAGACTGAGAATGATGTCATGTGATGTTAAACTGTGTTTCAAAATAATTACCAAACATATTTTTAGGGGAAAAAAATGGAAAATGATGACCTCATAGAATCCAAAAGTAACCTTTTTTTTTTTTTTTTACTATTACTTATTAATTATGGTTATATTGCAGTTTGTTGTCATGTCAGTGAAAATGTAATTGATTAATGAACCCCAACTCCTTCTATGTGCAGATTTGTTTTATTTTGCCTATAATGATTTGTCCTATTATTATTTTTTGTATTAATAAAATACTTAATGCTCCATGACGATTAGTTTTTGGACATGTTTGTCTGCAGTTTGACTACAAAAGGCAGCTGGTTTTAGCTGAAAACATCTGATGAAGTGAACTGAACTCTACCTGCCCACTAAAAAAGGATCAGACAGATGTTATTGATTAGCAGGTGAATGAAGCATATATATATATATATATATATATATATATATATATATATGTATATATATATATATATATATATATATATATATATATATATATATATATATATATATATATATATATATATATATATATATATATATATATATATGTGGATGGATATGAAGAGTTCATTTGCCAAAACAGAAAACTCCATTTTTTTTTCTCCATAAAATGGCATTTTTTTACTGTACATTCCAGGTAATACTCATTGATTTTATTTATTATTTATTAAATTTAGTGGACCTCACCAAATGAAATAAATAATCTATCAAATCAAAGGGCATTACCTGGAATGTAGAGTAAAAAAAATGCCATTTTGTGGAAAAAAAAATAAAAAGGAGTTATCTGATTTTGCAAATGAACTCTTCATATATATATATATATATATATATATATATATATATATATATATATATATATATATATATATATATGGATGGATATATATAAGAAGCTGTGTCAATAAAAATAAGTGATTGTTTTGGTAACAGGTAATAATTAGGACAAAGGTGTATGTTAAACAAAGGAAATGTGCTTTTACCAGTTGGCTGTTTTAGTTTGGTTTACTGAATAATCTATGTGAGTTTACAATGTGAAAAATCCTGAGGTCAACCTAAGTCCTCTTAGCTCCCTGGGCACTATTCTTCAGTTCAGCCTGACCTTTGACCTTTTACATGTGCAACCACAGAAATCTCAGGCAGACATTAAAATCCCTAGTATTTCCCAGTGCTGTTGTACACCAGTTGAATATAAATACTTTGTTTATGGTACAGATTAATGTGCAAATTGTTCTTTGCATACTTTGTTCAGTCATACGTTTAATCTTTAAATAAACTTAAATAAAACACATGATTTCTCACCACTTTGATCTGTACGTTCTGCAGCCATACGTTTCTTATACTGCACCGCTATTACATCCTTTGCCTCATATCTGTAGTCGGATATCAAGAACAGGCCTCATCCTATGTAGTCCTGTTTGAGTGTATCGATCTGAAAAAAGAGTTGTATCTCTCCCTGGTCGGGGAGATTATATCCGACTGCTGTAAATCAGACACAGGTGGATGAACTTCCTCCTTCCTACGTCTGCCTCCCAGCTAACCTCTCCTTTACCCTTTCTTTCTTTTCCTCTTTGTCATTTCTTTTTTTGTTTCTCTTCCACTTGAAACAACCCCTGTCTATTTTTCAGTGCAAGCGTATTGTGAAAATAATACAAAAAAATAAAAAAATAAAGTGATGTCTGTGCAATCGGATATGACTGATTTATAACAGACAGAAAGGAAAGTGTTAAAGTAGTTGTATTTGACAAAAGCCTCAGTGACGCAGAACGTCCTGTCTGTAGACCTATTCATCTAACTTTAGAAAACCTTGAGAGGAAAAAATGTAAAAATGTGGTCTAGTCCAAAGCTTTTTATATTACTTTAACATCAGTCTGCTTCTTTAGCTGCTTTAGGTCATTAAGGTTCATTAAATACACACAATGACACTGACATTTATTACTGTCATGTGGAGGTATCTAAAGCAGTGTCCAGTTACAGTTAAACATAATCTGCTTTAACATGAGACTTTGTTTTGTATATTTAGTATAAAATATGTGTTATTGTTAGTTATTTAAATGGATCTACAGTGTTGCATCATAAAATTGGAATAAAATATGTGCAACTGTTTTCATGAAATGACTGTGATAATGTGATTTATTCCTAATACTGTGATTACACACAAAAAGGAATGGGTCTGAAAATAAAATTGTTCCAACATTATGGACAACGGTGTACTATTAGATTCATAACAACACAAGGGTTTTCTTCCTGCTGTCTTACGTCTTGGTACAAACTAAACATGTTGGGGTGATGGAAAAACAAATTGTAACACGACACTGACAGGATTTAGTTCTTTTGAGGATTTTGAACAGACTCGCATAGAAACCTGTTATTAGATTAAGATTGGAGTAATTTACATTAATTTAGATTAGATTAGATAGAACTTTATTGAGTCTTTTGGCAGAGTCCTCAGGAAATTATTATCAGCACACACACACACACACACACACACACACACACACACACACACACACACACACACACACACACACACACAAAATACCACACAGAAATAGCATAATAACTCTAAAAAAACAATAGTGAAGATGCCCCCCCTACACACACACACTCTCACATACACACACACTCACACACACACACACACACACTCTCTCTCACACACACACACACACACACACAACTACCCCCAAAACACATTAGAAAAAACAAGTAGCAAAGCAGTAATAAAAAAGTAGTAGTAGTTGTACTTTAGTGTTTTGCATGTTATAATATTATAATATGGACTATATATAGTTTAATAATAATATTCGAATAATAAAAAAATAATAATAACATGATAACACTAATGGTAGTCATAACAAATATATACATACACATAATAAGTAATATATATAATTTAAATAATAATACTAATGCCTAATAATGATAAGAACAACAATAAAAATAGCAATAGCAATAACAACAATAACAGCAATACTACTACTACAAATACTAATAAAGGTATAATAATACTAATAATAGCTGCTTACACTGTGTGACAGTACTGTCATTTGTTTGTCCATCTGTTACTGTATGTTAGTCATCCTCAATAATATCTGTTCTTAATCTGTGTTACATATCTGCCCTTTTATTTCTGATCTCTAGAACTATTTTTAAATGCATAAATATTTTCTTAAGACCTTGTTATTTCTACTGCACGTGAAGGCCATCAGTGTCTCGTCTCATCAGTGTGTCCTGTGAAGGGCAGTAGACGATGGAGGGACTGAGAGCGGCTCCACAGACATCAGGTCAGGGAGAAACTATCTGAAACTCAAGGGTAATGCATTGATTTTTACGTATTTTTATATTTGCTTTTTTTTTGTAAAAGCACACGTGAGCAAGATAAACCAACAGTCCTGTACAGATTTAATGTATGCTCAGCAAAAAAAAAAAGAGAAATGATAATGTCATGACAAAAACATTATTGCACATTAAGTTGAAACACATTTGTTTTTAGAGTTATTCCTCTTTTTGTTCATATTTATACACGTTAGTAATCATCTTTAACCAGGTTAAATGAGCACATATTGAATTACAATTTATCTACAAAGATGTAATATTTTATTCACATTTTTTTGGGATGAATATGTTAATAGATGACAGTAAATTACCAATAAAAATATCAAAACAAATAAATAAATTTCCATCTTTTCTATATCTGAATACAGACATATTTCCAAGCATGTATGATTCAGTTCATTTCTACATTTTTATTTTCTATTTTTTTAATTAGCACTTCAGATTATTTCATATCCACTGAATTACACCTTTTTTAAAAGCTAATATTTTAGTTATTACTGTTTGTATGGTTTGATAACTATATTTAAAAAAAAATCATAACACACTATTATCTCTGAGAGTGAAATGCAATTTTTTTGTTTAATTTTTTTCCTACGAAATTATTGTGATAAAGTATATCATGTACTTAGTATGTGAACATTGTACCTGGACAAAGGTAATTATACATTTTTAGAAATACACTGTAAACCTGAATGTTCAGAATAATTAAATATATTCAGTTGTGAATACTCAAAGTTTCATAAATAGTACTACTAACCTAAATGTATTCAGTTGCTGTAACATGTTCTTCTTTTTAAGTTCTTCCAATTAATATTTTTATTAAGGGGAACTATTGTGGCTATAAGTGAACATAAGTTAAAAACATAGATGAGGTTGAAATTAAGTCATTAAATGCTGAGAATGATACTGTACTGTTATTTCTATTGTTTCAAATAAGGATGATTGAAAAAAAAAAATTAACTGACGTAGTACATGCTTTCAAAACACTTCAAATAACCACCAATATCTATTACAGCAAAAACAATTACAATCATAAAACACAGTCATTTTATTCAGGGGCTGTGGTTCAGTTGGTAGAGCGGCTCGTCCAATGACTTAGGTTAACTCAGAGGTTAACGTCCTGACTCTGTCTGTCCACATGTCCAAGTGTCCTTGGACAAAGACACTGAACCCTGACTTAGTCTCCCAGTAGGACTGACAGAACCTTAGAATACTAAGTTAATTACCTCCACCAAGGAGGTTATGTTTTTGCCTGCGTTTGTCTGTGTTGAAGATAACTCAAAAACCTATGGACACGTTTTGATATAATTTTCATGGTTGGTAATGAGGTGATCTGGAAATGATTAGATTTTGGTGGTGATCCAGGGGGCTTCTATATCTTGGCGGAGGTCTCCGCTCTCAGAATGCTTTTCTAGTTTAATAAGCATCTAAATTTTAAGTTCCGGGATTATTCTTTTTTATTTTATTTTATTGAGGGAATCGATTGCCTTAAATGTTTTGAGTCCTGCTCACTTATTTGGGTTTACAGTGCAGGAATTAAGAGATAAATGTGTCTCAAAACAACATTATTCCAACTTTATGGGCAGCAGTTTATTATTTACACACAGAAAATGCCAAATGTTGCAGCTGCTAAGTACTGTATGTGACTTCTGACCACATTAATGCTTTGTTTTGTTAATTATAGTATTAAATATTTCAAACCTGCTCAGCTGGCACCAGTTCATTTTTCCAGACACTTCAGTGATGTGAAGAAGAATGACTGCCAGAGTAATCTGTGTGTGTTTTTTTTTTTTTTTTTTTTTTTTTTTTTTTTAGAAACCACCCTAGGCACAATATACGGCTGCATGTTATGACAGATGTAACACTAACATTGTGACAGAACTATGGAGTGTTTAAAAGTCATTTCACAGCTAACAGGATATAGAAGATTCACGGACAGTTCTGATCAATTTGCTTTGTGTTGGCAGATGAGTAAAGATGAGTTTGTTACAGTATGATGAGAAATGTGTCAGTTCATGATAGATGAGTGCAGAGTGGATCCCCCATGACACACTGCTGCTGTGCTGTTATGAAAACACTGCGGCTCTTAGATGAATGAAACATTCAAACATACACACAGACTGAGTATTGCACAGATCCACTCGTCCTTCACTTTGGCAGTCGGGTCATTTAAGAACAAATTCTCATTTGCACCAAGCGCAGAAGAATTCATGAAGAAAAGAAAAACATTCAACAGTGAAGGACAAAAGTGGATAGTGGTGAGTAAATAAACAAAAATAATGCAGCAAAGCACGGGATGAAAAAATATATGAATTCTCTGTATCGCAGGTTTAGTGGAACATAGACTCAGTAATTATTATACCAGGTCAAATGTGATTATGGAAGAGTAGAAATAGGCATAAAAAGAAGAATATGCCTGAAAATATTTATAAGGAACAGTGTATTGTATCTTTAACCCCTTAACGCCTAGTGTTGCAAATATGCAACATACCTAAAAATCTATTTATTGTATGTTCTATAGTCAAATTAATTATTTCCACTTAATTTAGCGTTTACTTTTTTAATCCTTTAACTCCAGAGACTTTAACAGTTCGAGTCAAAATTAATAAAATAAGTAACAAAATGAACAATAACAGCCACAAAAAGTTTAATAAACCAACAAAAATAATAAGTAACATGAACAAAATAACACACAAATGGTGTGAAAGTGAAGAAAAATGATACAATACAACATTAAATGTAGAAATATAAAACAAAATAAGGAATAAAATTAACAAAAATTAATAAATATTTACAAAATAATAACTTATTTAGTTAAAATAAACTAGTATGAAGTATAAATACATGAATAGTGGGTATGGATATGGACATATAGGATGTAATGAAAAGTCAAAATTATGAGATAAAGTCAAAATTATCAGATTAAAATGGCAACATTTGGAGTAAAAACTCAAAACAAAAAAAAAACATTATTAGGAGAAAAGACAGAATTATGATATAAAAGTCAATCGTGAAATAAGACATGGATAATTATGACATAAAAAATCAAAAGAAAAGTCACAATTTCTGATTTACAATTTATTTTTCATATTGTCACATTTGTCTAGTTTGAAAAAGTAATGGGTCTATTTTAAGAATGTAAAGATTATAAACTACAGTACATTGATAATAAAATAAGTACTCAAGTAAAGTACAGATACCTAAAAATCTACTTAAGTACAGTAACAAAGTACTTTTACTTAGTTACTTTCCACCCCTTATTGTCATTATGCAAAACACAACGAAATTGTATTTAATTACTTTCCTAAAATAACAATGTCAGTCATTTTTAAGTTTTTTTCCCAGGAAACACAAACAAATTATTTCTGTTTTTCAGTATTTGATGATTTAGGCAAAAAAAAAAAAAAAAGTAAAATGACCCCAACAGTTATTGTAGGAATTTTAGGAAGGTTGTATTATTTTATACTATCATGTCATCTATTCATTTTTTGTGATTCCTAAGGCAGGGGAGTCAAACATGCGGCCCGGGGGCCAAATCTGGCCCCTGAAAGGGTCCATTCTGGCCCCTGGGATAAATTTGTGAAATATAAAAATAATAGTGAATATATTGATAATTTTATTTCAGATTACACATAAATATCCAAATGATAATAACCTATAAATACTCACAACTCTACATTTTGTTCTTTAATTAAAACATTTTCATATAATTTTAATGTATTTACAATAAAACAAATGATCATTTCACAAAAATGTGAATAACCTGAATATGAATATTTTCAGTTCAGTTATTTTTATTTTTATTTGAGCAGTTCATCTGAAAAAATGTACAAATAAATAAAGTACACAACAAACGAAACAAAAGACAAAATAAGGATTTCAGACTCACCACTCAAAAGGAGTAGGTTGAAGTTCTTATAAAAATCTTACCCCTCATTTAACAATTTTACAATTTTACAACAATTTTACAATTTTATGAATTTCATTTACATCACTTTCAATGTCCATCTTGACCATATGTTTTAAAACAGAACCTACTGTATTATTACAGGCGCTCTATTTGCACAGCACATTATTTTTTATGGACATACACTTTATAATAAATGAAAAGAAAACATTTGATATATATTTTGTTATTATTTGTTATTTATTTTGTCATTAAGAGAAATTTAATGGTTTCCTAAAGTGTAATAAAGTGCCATTTTGAAATGTCCCAAGTCTAATTTTAACAATGATCTGCCTGTTATTAAATGTTTTGTGTATTTATAGATCCATTAATGAATAATCTGAATAAACTGATGCATAATCTTATTAAAATTGTGTTTAATTTTCTGAAAATGTGTCAGTTTATTCATTTTTATTCACATTGTTTTAAAGAACAGTTGGTAGATGTGAACATTTTCATCACATAATTTAACTTTTTTTTTTTTTGCTCTAAAAATTTGGAGTTGACATTATTTATATATTATATTATTATTTTAGTGGTCTGGCTCACTTCAGATCAAATTTGGTTTAATGTGGCTCCTGAACTAAAATAATTTTGACATTTTCCTAAGGTCAAGTGTAGGAAAACTTCCTCATTTTCCCATTATTCATTATTAACTTTCTAACACTAATTCACTACATACATGTATAATTGCCACAGTAGGCAATTATTAAAAAAACAACAACAACAAAAAACACTACTTGTTTTGTCAACTATGTTATTTGTGTAGATAACGTCACTGTAAATATCTACTACATTTTGTGTGACTGCAGCAGACGGCACATGGGGAATTTATCAGCTTTTTTTTTTTTTTTTTTTATTGTAGTTCTAAGATTATTTCTGAAGTTGCTTTTCTAAAGTTTCAGTGAAATCTAACAACATTAGGATGAACAAACTGTAAATATGTTGACTCTTTTCTATGCCTTGTTTACAACATGAAACACATTCTATCCCGTCCTTAAAAGCTGAATGTTTGAAAATAGTCGCGGATGTGATTGGAATATTACACAGTTATTTCTGTAAACAGTTTATCGCCTCCTTAGTTTTTGTGGGCTTATTTCATGTGCATATTTAACTATTTATTCCACCAAAGAGGTGATTGATCGCTCCAGTTTGAGTCATACAGTTTATTCTGCAATGATTTTAATGGAACTTGGTGTAAAAGTATAACACATGTATCAATGATGAACCTTTTTATTATAGAACAGACTTTACTAAACTAATCATAGGCTGGTTTTATGCTTTTGTAAACTATGAGGAGCCATATAGGGTGAGGCAGAATGGCAACAGAAAATGAAAAATAAGAAACATGGTATAAATTGCACTTGTTTTCCTATTCATTGTTTTTTTTTTTTTTAAATTCAGACATTAAACATCCTAAATCTTATATATTTTAATAAGATGAATTAGAAAACACATGACAAAACTGCTGATTAATTCATGTTTTTAATATATATGATGATGTGTTTTTCCACATATATATGACACTCCAGCACTTGGGTCAAATTTCAAAAATTCAGATTTTATATATTTATCTGAAACCTTATTAAAAATGCTTGCGTGACAATAATTCAACCAATCAGAGGCAGTTTTTCAACATCGCCCTAGCAACAAGGGATTTTATTTACTTTGTTCTGAGGCCTCCCATTGGTTCAAATATATAATTCTAATTATCCCAATCTTACCAAACATGATGGGTAAATACCTAATGTAAGGTATATGGGCCGATTTTTCTTTGTTTTAGACTTAATTACTGTCAGAGTCAGTTGTTGTTCTTCCTAAAAGGCATGATTTGAAGCACTTACAGTAGGAATTTCACAAAAAGTCATAGTTAGAAGTGTTCAGGAGACATTTTACTTAGATTTTATGCATAAACTTCAAGTTCGATAATTTTGACCCATATAACGTATGTGAGGCTATAGCTAGAAATACTGCTGTGAGAGTGAACCAATGGTTTTGTGTTGGAGGGTCATATATGTCTCCTCCTGAGACCCAAGAAAGTATAAGTTTTGCCTTTTTTCCCATTAAATAATTGACTTTTTTGGAAACACTATAATGCAACAGTTTTTTCAGATGCATTTTTACAATTTTTAATGGAATGTGCTTTGCATTAGACAACATTTTTGGTTTTTCATTTCTTCAATATAGCTGTGAAAGTCTTGTCCCCTATAGAGGACAACAGGAGGAAATGGTGGTTTATGTACATGTATACAATGGATTAGTAAATATTCCACTAGAAAGAACCTATAAAGTGAATGGATCATAATGTGCAGACAGTGTTTTAAAGTAGATCTGGTAGATCTGAGACCAATATTCCTTTGAACTAAAACCTATTCTCTTGTTAATTGTAAGAATTTCACATTTTGACCCCAGACTTATGTTGGAAACTTGAGCCAACCAGCATTTCAGACTTGAGTTTTCTTTATCAGTAACACTGAGTTTAGTTTTTATCCCAGAAGCATTTAAGTTGTAGACCATTGTTATAAGGTATACATTTATTATGTGATGTTTACTAAGTTTCTAAACAGACCTTTAGTGCATCAATAAACTGTACAGAAAACAGAGGTGAGTTGCAGCGTTCTGTTTGAAAACAGAGCTAAGCTAACAGAGCTACAATGCAAACTATCAAAAATAATGTTTTTTTGACTGACTGTCAAAACTACTTTTGGACTTTTCTTTATCAGTAACAAACATGTAGTAACATTTAATTTGTTTTATTCTGGAAGCATTTTACTTGTCGACCAGTGTTGCACTTTGTTGGTATTTTTGTATCTATTGTAGAAAAAGAACAAGAATATTCCCTAAAATACCCATTACTTTTCATAAACTTCCTAATATTAATAGCAGCTATGCTAATGGGTGTATTTTTCCACATTAGCTGCAAAAACAGACTTGTGCATATGTGTGAGTAGGATCACCTGTATCACAGTGGCTATCACTTGTCTGTCTCGTCTTGACCTCACTTTATCTGTCCCTCTGAATGTGTTGACACTCACCATGTTCCTGATATCGGGGAACAACCAATCCCACAACCCTCTCTCCTCACCCTGAACAATCTCCCTCTGCAGCCCTCCCTCCCCTCCAGCCCCATCTCCTCCTTTTGCAGCCGAGGCCACAGGCCTCATGGGAACCACCTATCTCTTACCCAGCGCCCTATCAGATTGTTGACACGAACAGATACCCTGGCAATGAAAATATTTTGTTTCTCGTAACACTGACATTGGCCTACATGGGCCTACATCTCAGCCTCTGTTGGGATAAACAGCTTCTGTGCTAAGTGCGTGTGGGCTGGTGTGAATGTTTGTGGACATCCGTGTTTGCTGGGAGATGCATTTAATAATCAGTGTAGGTATTCTTGATATCTCACCAAGTGTTTTGTACGGCCATGTGTGTGTGTGTGTGTGTGTGTGTGTGTGACTGTTTGGTCAGTGGAAGATGTGAAATAGGAGCAGAGGCTGCACCGAGGGCAGCAGTTTGTTATCTTGGCGTGAAGAATATTTGGCCTGAAGGCAGAAAGACTGTCCAAGACTGAAAGGATAGAAGGCTGAACAAAATCTAACCATAGCAATATATGACTGTGATCACGCTACAGCTATAGCATTTGGACAGAAACTAGAACTACGGTGTGTCATCTTAAATTTGAGGTGAAGACTGAGACATTGTGTAGACAACAGACTGAGTACTTTGCCCAGACAAGATCGTTTTTCTTAAACAGTCGTCTGGCTCACTTTTGTACGAAGCATTTAATATGTACTTGAATCTATTTATAGACACAATTTGTAGACACAAATACCCATACTGATAACATTCAACATTAATGCCAAACGTTGCATTAATGTTAAAACATATTACAGACACAGGAGCTAAATATACATAGTAGTTTTTCTGAAAAGTTATTGGAATTCATTGGATTATAGAGAAAATGTGCTGAATTTACCATTAAGCTGCCAAAACACTACTTTTAGTGCCTCATGCTTTCATGCAAATAAGCCACAGTTGACTCCGCCCCTCTTTTCTGCATTCTATCGAGAGGAGAAAAAAATGGAGCCTGAAAAAGTTGAGGCAGAGACAAAGAGACAAAGACACAGATGAAATAAAATGAGCAGGAGAAAATCAAAGTGGGCCGAGTGCTGAGTTTTACAGCCCTGGTGCTTTCAGGTCCTGGTTCATCTGGACCTGGGCCGTTCAGATGAGCCACCCCACCACGGTCAAGGTGCTACCCACGGTCCAGACCCTACGATCAACCCGGGTCAGACCAAACGCAAACCCTGGACGCACACTGGTACCGTGGTAGAGAAAAATGGAGGATCTGTGAGTCCAAAGAGAGGTGTTTTTGACCAGTAGGTGGGGTTAGCTGAGCTGGTGCGGTGGGGTATTCAAATGAATCTATGTATGTGATGTACGAAGCATAAAAAAGCCAAAATAGAATGTTTTCATCCCTGTCCAACAAGAAATGAATCAGGAGAAATTGAGAGTGGATGGATTTGTTGATAATTTAAGGGTTTCCTCACACACAGACTTCACATATTTGTGTTGGAAAAACATAAAAAAACTGCATTTTGTATGATATGTCCCCTTTAATCCTCTTTAAGATCTGTCCAGTACTGATGTTTTTCTGCTTAAGCCGCTCTGGCAGCTTCATCTTATCATGCACCATATGCCTCTGTGCTTCTCACTGACATTGACAGAATTCAATTTTTGTATTTTTAACAATTGAGCCAGAAAAATCCATACGTTTTTTTTTTTTTTTTTTTTCTCCGTGTGTCTATTTTAACAGGTAAGATGAGAATCCTTAGGAGGTGGTGGCAACATTCCTGACAACAAACCTAAAAGCTGGAGTCAGTTCCTCTCTTTCCTCCCTTCCATCCAGAATATTCCCCCTCGAGAATCTGCAATAAAAACAAATCAGGCTCAGCCATCTACATGGGACCCCCAAGGATCCCAGTGGCCAAATGCATCTGAGGAACCACTCGATTATTTTTACCTGACACAGGAAAGAGCCCACTCATAATAAACGCTGGGTGAGGTGGTGACAGATCTCATTAACCCTTCTAGGAATGAAAGAGGGAACACAGTTGAGCGAGGTGAAAGGGTACGAGGTGAACGTGTGCCTAGACGTCCTCTAGAGGTTTGGCTCCGACATTTAGCACAACCTGACAGACAACACACACACACACACACACACACACACATGCATTTTCTTGCTTGTGCTAATGTACAGGTGCAATATTTTATGCTAACATGCAAATCCAGCAAGATATATAGATACATCTGTACATGTCATAGATGTGATTTAGTTTCACGTGTGTATAATGATATGTTTGAGTGAGCTCTGAAAACCTCAAAGTGCCATTGTAAAACAGTCTGACCACACTTCCTCAGGATCAAAATATGGCCGGCACATGTCAGTTCAGTCTAATACTTCACCAGCTACATCAACAGTAATTTCAGCCAGACCAAGGCACTGACAGATGTGACACCCAGATGTTATATATGTGTAATGAGAGGCCAATCATACCTGATTCTAACAAACAAAGACGATATGGTCACAATATGTATCCACAGACAAGACAAGACAGTGTTCTGACAATCTCCTGCTGGGCTAATACGTCTGTTGGAATCAGACACTAATTATTACTGAATTGCTAAAATGGAGAAAATATACAAGGAAAATAAACTGGGTTTTGTGTTATTGCAACTACTTAGTATAGATGTACTGCATGTGTCTAAAACCATAGTATCCACAGCAGTGGCGGACTGGCACCAAAAAGAGGCCCTGGCAATTTTGATAGAGAGAGGCCACATTTGTGGGCACATTGTCGGGCACAGGCTTTTTAAAGAATAACTCCACAATATTTGCGCTTTTCCCAGATTCAGGCAATAAATTCAGGCTATTTGTCCTTTATAGGAAAAAACTGTCATTATTATTATTTAGTTTAGTAGGCCTATTATTTGTCAGGGTTAACTGGCTGTTTGTTTGCTTTTTCCCCCTCTTTTTTGTGGCCACCTTCAGCTCCGCTTTATTATTATTTTTTATTATTTTTATGTATTCATTTATTGATTTGCGGCCGCCTATCGACGCAGCCGGTCCGCTTTATTTATTTATTTATTTATTTATTCATTCATTCATTCATTCAGCCTAATCATTTGCGGCCGCCTATTGATCCACAGTAACTAACACAGTAAATCTGGCTCTGAAATAATGGTTAAAATGTAAATTTGGCAGGAAATGTATGTAAAATATTATGATCCCTTATACAAAATGATTGATTCTGCATGTGATGCTCCTGAAAGTCTGTCCAAGAATGACTCAAAAGTCATTGAGATCAAATCATTAGCCTCATACTTTATTTCTATTACGTTTTTTTTTTTTTTTTATCACTTGTTTTAAGCATGTTCGAAATAAAGAAAAAAAAATTGTCTAAGTCATATTTTGGTCTAAATTGGAAAATCAGCATAACTTTACTGTCCTAAATCTGTTGAATCACTTTATGCAGATATCACAAGTTGGCCAAAAATATGAAAATATGGTATGAGTCTAAGGACATAACACATACATATATAGATTAAAGGTAGGGTATGAGAGCTTAAAAAAAACAGTTCGTGCCAGCTACGCTTTGAATAAACATAATTCACAAGTCTTCAGACATCCCTACGAAGCTACGGCTCTAGAATAGTGGAACACATAAAGCATGTTCACCAGCGCTGCATAGGAATAATTCCCTTGGCTCGGGTCCAATCCATACAGTGTCGTCCAACACCCCCACTCTTACAGAACAGCCCCAGTTCATACCTATCTGGCTAATGTCACATTTCCAAGTGATTTATGTTAGTGACAAAACAATTTTCTGGCAAACTTACATCTTAATATTGCTAATATAACTAGCCAGGGCCTGGCTTCTTTTCCTGTACTGGTGCTTCAGCCTCTGAGAACACATGATTCATACAGGAGGGGTACGAGCAGAGGGGGGAGTGACAAAAAATGGACCGTTCAATCATTTTGACTGGACACTCAAAATGATTAGATGGAGTTTTTTCAGTCCTGTCTGTTCCACAGGTGACTACATTTTTTATTTTTATTTTTATTTTTGTGTTAGAGCATTTAATTAATTGTTTGTAATAGAGGTGTGAAGGGGATTTTAAGCAAAGTAGTAAAACATTGCATCATAAAAACATTTTGTACTCCACACTGTAAGGAATGGCTGTAATTTTACAGTAAAATCTTACAGGTCATTACTGTATATTCAAATTGACTGTACAGTAATGTAATGTGCAATGCATTGTGGGACATTATATGGAGTACAGTTTATAATTTTCCAAATGATCCTATAAATTCTTAGCCTAGCGGTGCTAGAAACCTGTTAAGCCTGTCCCCTGCAGCAAATCTGAAGTAGCATTAGCATTAGCATTAGCATCTACAAGAGAAGACGGCGCCACAGTAGCTGCTGCACAAACTGAAAAAAAAAATGGTGGATTAAACTGGTTCATGTGCTCTATTTGGAAATAAAGGCTTATTTTTCCCTCCACATTTTCAGAACAAGCAACGGCCTAGCTGGATGCTCCTTGGGTAAAGATAAATACATACACAGTGAGAGGGGAGGAGGAGTGTTCCTTCACACATTCTGAGCCAATCAGAGATGCCTTGTGACCGCGTATGAGGAAGTACCGGTAAACTCTGTTGTTCGACCTCAAGTCATTTTTCTACCGTAAAAAAAACAGCTTGAAACAAAGCAATCCACACATTTTTAAAAAAAATAGAACCAACACACAATGTATTGAATAACATTGGAGAACACAGTAATATTCATGAAATAACCATGGAATGATACCTTTAAGATTCGATTGCACAAAATTATAAAATTACAAAAGTACAAGATAAACTGATCATACATACATTATAAAATTTAAATAAAATATAGAAGAAATACATTAAGATTTGATTACACACAAAATATAAAGAATATAAAGAATGGGACCACAATTCTGTGACCCCATTCTTTATTTCACTTCAAAGGCTGATGAAAATTAAAATGTTTTTAATTTGGTTTTAAATATACTCCGCGAACTGGCTTCCCTGATGTCTTTTGGAATTGTATTCCATAACTTTGGTGCATAATTAACAAAGGCTGCGTCCCTAATTTTCTTTGTAATATATCTGGGAGTCTATATCTGCGTTGGATGACCTTAGTGTTCTACTTTGTACATAATTATCAGTGAGTTTGAAATGTAACTCGGCCCTGGTCCATTTAAGGCTTCTGTACATTACCGGTAACCAGTGTAAGGAAACCTACACACTGGTGGCTAGTGCAGCATGAAAGCAACATTAGAATACTTTATTTATTTAATCTTTATTTGTTATAGAGGGACATTGTACATTAATTGACATTTTACAGAGAAAATGTAAATGCACCCAATCATAGCCAAAAGGCTACTTTCCATTGGTAGTCCCCCTGCCAGAAGGAGCATGGCAATTACCTATCAATTAAAAGAATAAATTACAAAAAGAGCAAGCAGAAAAATAAAACAATTACAACAAACAGCAACCCTAAAAAAACTAATCATTTGTCTGTGGGGTTTCCACCAGTGGGTCTACCAGTGGGCCCAGATGGAAGGCTACTACAAGTGGATGAAAGTGTGTTATTTTATTTTTTTTACCTGTCCTGTGTGTACTTTGTCTATAATCAGTTGCACAATATGTTGTGTTTCTCTTCTTAGTTTGTGTGTGTGTGTGTGTGTGGGGGGGTGATAGGAATGGGAGTGAGGTTTGTAGAAAGTGCTGAGATAGGACTTGGGTAAACGTGTATGTGTTTAAAAAAATACACATGCACAAAGAATATTTTTTGGTTGATATTGAGTGGAGACTGGGTGAGGAGATGACTTATCTACGGATGTGAAACCAGATAAGTAGAGTAGGATGAATGAATGCAGGTAATGAAGCATGTTAATTGGGGTGGAACGCACTGAAGTCATGAGCTATTGGATGAAAAGTGGCTTCCGTTCTTGTCTAACAACATGATGCTTAGCTTAACTACAATTCAAACAACAGAACCATATCTTAAAAGTTGATGTGAGTCAAAAGGAACAAGTCTGTACTGTTTATCTTAGCAACAGAACATTAACAGAAAAGTATATGAGCAAAGCCAAAAGATTTTGTTTATTTTGTTCATTGTTTGAGTCATGAACTGCAAAATTAATCTCCTTGAAACAAACCAGAAGTGAAACTCAAGTAGTGAAAAAAAAGAGACCCAAGCATGGATTAATCACCTGATGGCATAATTCTGTTTTATTTTTTTATTTTTTTTTTATCAAATTGTGATATCTTGGTAACTTTACTCTCCTACTGTAGCACTGCTGATTAATTTTTCATCATTGACTATGACAAAAAAAAAGCCTATTATAAATATAAATACTATATATTTATACTATGAGGCTAACAATATACCGTATATCTGGATGTAAATATTACTGCTCGTGTGGGGTCTTGTATACATGTGGATGTCTCATTTGCTCTGTGGATATGAAAGGGTTAATTGGGATTGGGCTGAGGTATTTTCTTTTATTGACCGAGTGTTAAAATTGTATCCCAGCCCCCAAAAGAGGAGGGAGGTATGACCTTTGGTTCTTTTTTTTGTCCATCTCTCTGTCTGTGTTTGTCAGTAATTGGACATTGGACCAATTTCCATGACATTTTCAGAGAAGGGGTGAGGTGGTCCAGAGTAGATCCCATTAAACTTTGGTGAATGTAGGTCAAAGATCAAGGTCACCAAAATGTGTGAAACAATGATCAGAGATAGGGTGAAATTATTAATTTCTTTTTCATTCCTGTATACTCAGTTTTATATATAGCTTATTTTTACTCTTACTGTCGATGTGCATTGACATCAGAACCTCATCTAATCTCATTGTCTAAACCCGTTTTATCCTCACTAGGGTCACTGGGGTCACTGGGGGCCTAATCCAGCTACAATTGGTACACCCTATATGAGTCTCCAGTTCATCTCAGGGCTGAACATATATAGACAAACAATCACTCTCACATTCACACCTATGGACAGTTTAGATTAACCAATTAACCAATCAATGCATGGGCAGCATGGTGGTTAACACTTGTGCGTAACAGCAAGAAGGACCCTGAGAGGTTAATTGGTTAATCTAAATTGCTCATATCGTAGGTGTGAATGTGACCCTACTGAGGATAAAGTGGGTTGAGATGACGAGACGACACCTATCAGTGCATGTCTTTGGATGGTGGGAGGAAACCGTAGTACCTGGAGAAAACCCACACACATACAAACTCTACACAGAAAAGTGTGGTCCTGGCATCACACCAGGGTCTTTTTCACTGCACCACCATGCCACCTGACATCTGAACTTTTAAAGCCAAATTTGAAGATTCTCAGTCAAAGTTACAATATCTTAGAGACTTCTAATGCACATTAAAATACTCGTCTTTCAATTTAGCATCTTGTGTGTTTGGATCTTGACCTATTTTTGAACCAAGAGGTCAGGGGTCACTGGGTCAAATGTAAAGGTGTCATTCCATGGTTATTTCATTGTTATTGAATACATTGTGTGTTGGTTCTATTAAAAAAAAAACCTCAGGATTGCTTTGTTTCCAGCTGTTTTTTCACGGTACAAAAATGACTTGAGGTCGAACAACAGAGTTTACCGGTACTTCCTCATACATGTCCATGATAATGAGGCGTCTCTGATTGGCTCAGAGTGTGTGAAGGAAAATTCCTCCCTCCCCTCTCACTCTGTGTGTGTTTACCTTTACCAGAGTAGCATTCCGTTAGATTTTGTGTCGTTGCTTGTTCTGAAAACATGCAGAGAGCATATTTCCACAAAGAGCACGTCAACCAGTTTGATCCACCATTCATTTCCAGTTTATGCAGCAGCTACTGTGGTGCCATCTTCTCTTATAGATGCTAATGCTACTTCAGATTCGCTGCAATGGGGGACGGGTTTAACCCCACGTGGGTGACGGGAAAGTCCATCTGACTTCAGATGGAGCGGCTTTTTCTGGGTCCCTCGTTCCTCTCGTTGTTTTCTGTGAATGCAGTATGCAGCCAGTGGAGGTGACAAACCACTGTCAAAGGCAGCATGTGTTGGTAACTCTGGGTGACCCATCAGATTCCAAAAGAAGCGTGGAAAAGTGGTTTTCAGCGGAATGACACCTTGAAAAAACTAAAATTGACTTTAACGGAAAAACAAGTGGAGATAGAGACTTGGTTACTATTATTCACAGATAGGAAACTTGGCATTAGGTTCAAAATGATATTATGACCTTTGATCTTGTGTGACCTTGAAAGGTCAAATCAAGGTCAGATTATTTTAAATAGTTGTAACTCCAAAAAGAGTGGTGATAAGTATTCAGTTACTATTGTTGACAGATAGGAAACTACATGTAGACTCCAAAATGGCATCATGACCTTTGACCTTGTATGACCTTGAAAGGTCAAACCCATAGTCTCATGTTTTGAGAGGGTTGTTTCAGTTGTTTGTCTTTTTCAGGCATGTCATTTTCAAAAATGTTTCGCCGATTAAAACGTTCACTTAATCAAATTGAAGCTGCAGCTCTAGTCATGACGCATTAAGCATCCATGCTTGTGTGTAATAGAGAGTATCAGGATGGTGGTCTTTAAAAAAGTGACATGCAATTGGCGAAGAATCAAACACAATCAGCACGCAGAAGGAAAACACGTCACATTGAAGTCAGTGTGGACTTGGCTGTGGGCCATTGTTCTAATGAGTGCCCATTAGGAAATGGACTGATTCCCTCTCAGAGACCTTAAACTAATTTCCTGAGGCCTACCAACTCTTTTGAAGAAGGGGGGTACTGAGAGACTGCGTGTGCCACCGGGTCGCCAAGGTGACGGGACATACCGGGAGGAAAAACAGGAAATGAGGATAAAGACTCTGATTGGACCCCTCCTCGCTCGCGTGCGGTCAGATAAGAGCAGCACTGAGTGGCCGGTGCTGGCCCCGCCCCTTTCCCGTCTTTCATGTGTGTAACAAGTGTTAATGGGACTGTGTGCCTTCAAATAAACAGCTTCTATGTATGTCCATATGCTGTGGGTACACATGCAATCTCAAAGTCAAAGTCATATGTTCATAAGAATAAGAAAAAGTGGAACAAATCTTTTTTCCACTCTTGTGGGACTTAGATCACATCACATACAGTAGAATGTTCTCATGAATTCATGCTGGTTTGATGTCAGTTAAAATCTACATTCATTATTTGTTGCTGGTGGATCAGTCTGTAAATAAAAGTCTCATCTTCATCCTTCCTATGACCTGCTAATAAATTTGGTAGCATTCCCAGCACATCAAATTAGAAATTAAAGCATAAATATTGTCATCACTGGCTTTAATGCTTACTTCAGTGGGAAAGTTAAAAATTTAGAGTAAAAATGTGTTATTCATCTTTTTTTCATATGGGTCATTTAAAAACAAGGACCCGATGTAAATCCAAACTGACCGTTAAGGCAACATATAAGTGATATTTTGCAGTTTGACCATAACTCCTCTCCTCCATGTGTCTGCCCCCCCCCCCCCCATCTCCCATTATCTACTCCACTATTAAAACTGCCACACAGTGATAGGGTGTAAAACTGGAGGTCATTGTTAATCTCACTGTCTCTCTTCACTGCTTTATCTGTGTTTCTTCCTCCCCACTAAGTCCTTGAGTTAGTTATCAGAAAAAGCACCTGCTCCAACACACAAACGATTCAACTTCATGCAATTTAAATCAGCCAAACAACAATAAAATATATAGAAATGCATATGAAAACTGGATGTCTTCAAGATGAACTTCTCCACGTAATTCAATTTAAATCACAGGCTTTTTATTAAAATAAAATGGCTTTAAGGCTCACAAACTTGTGGACCTTCCAGCCTTTTTGAGATCACTGTAACCCTGTACGACCTTTCCAAAGGAAAACAAAGTTTTTAGGCAGATAAATGTCAAATCCTTTTTCTCATAACTTCAGCCATTGGTGTCGACCCCTTCAGAAGTTGTAGTGTGGTGTGTGTGTGTAGAGGACTAAGTGTTTTGACATTTATAATACGCTTGCTCTTTCGTCCTGAAGGAAGTTTTTCACAGTCCCATAGGAATTAGATATGTCTGAATATGATGATTAGACGTTTTAACTATGAGTAATACATCAGTCACAGACACATGTTTGTTCATGATGTATTCATGTGTATCTAATATCACACTGAACATTACAACACACATTTAATTCAATGTTAATATAATATATAATTGGAATGTGTCCAAAGTGACCCAATCCAATGCTTTTATAATATAGTCATGTTACACCAAGTTTTTTTTTTCTTCCTCGGCACAGCACTGGGACTTCTTACAAATCCATCTCAAATACAACAGCTTAAATGACTTAAATGACTTTCAACAATCTGTTTTTAATGTCCAATATAGTATAATGTCCGCTTATTATATTTTGCTGAAAATTTCACTTTCTCTCTCTTTTAATCTAATAACCTTTGTATTTTGTCAGAGCTTTTATGGACATCTATATTGTCATTAAATCAAATATAGGAAAATAAAATAATAGGATAATACAATACAATACAAACAAGTATTCAGAGAAGGCGTAATCTCACCCCTACTTTGTGCCAATCTCAAGTTTCTATGACAACCCGTTCTTGAATTAGAGCCAGAAATATGATTTTGACCTTTCTGCTAAATGCGACCTTGACCTTTGACCTTTTACAATATTGCTAATTTCATTATATGTATATATACGTCAGTGCATGTAATATTATGATAATATATACAGTATTGATGATTGATGTTATAGCGTGATATATCTATGCTTGACACACACAAACAGTGTTACAGAAGTTAATTTTGCGACATGTCACCTTTGACCTCCAGAGATCTCAAAACTTATTGGTCGTACGTGATAACACCATATATATGAATTGTATAAATCTTCATTCCGCATCGCTTGGTACCAATCTGAAAGTTCTGTGACCCTCCATTCTTGAGTTATAACTGATAATGTGATTTTGACCTTTTAGCTTATTGTGACCTTGACATTTGACCTTTACCAAAATGTATCATTGCGTCTTATGCACTTTAGCTATATGTATATGCCCATGTATCTGAAGTATTCATTGAATTATAGCATGATATGTCTCTGCAAACACACACAGACAAGATGATTACAATAATCTCACCCAACCAATGTTGTACAAGATTAATAATCTAGGTGTTTAAGAGTTAATGTCTTAATTACTTGCACCGATTCAGACAAAATTCACAGTACTAATACTTAATATATACGTAATGCTTGTAAAGTGTTATTTTTACACATACATATAGTATATACATCTTATTTATTCTCATTTCACTGTTACCGTGTCACAATATTCACAAAGTAACAGAGAAAATAATCAAGTCCTCATGTGTAAAAGACAATGTTTTTCCCTTTGTAATAATAATTTTGTTTCCAGACACATTCTACATGTTTTTTTTCATTCTTATTTATGCACAAAACTAACCAATTTTAATCAGGTTCAGTGATTATATACTGAATAAATCAGATTGTCATAATAATTTCTAGGACAACAGTGCACAGCCTCCAAATTGTAAGTTCTTAAACAATGGAGCTCATCAAAGCTGGAAGAACTATAATAAAGGGGAGGGGGCACCAGTATTACAGCTGTCAATCACATATTTAACCCTTTATCTGCCTTTTATCAGACACAATCTTCATCATGAGGGTAGATTCTCTGCAGCATGAAAACAAATCCAAATTTTGTTCAATGCGTGATATCTGTCAAAACTATATGAAGAATGGCTGCTCCGAAAAATAGAGGGACCCCCACCCCCCACCCCAAAAAAAAGAGAGATTAGAATGAAATGCTTTGACTTGTGAAGTGTGAAGTTCGTTCTCATCCTCTGCAACCCCCCCACCCACCCCACCAGCTCACCTGAGACCCTGCTGCACCTGAGAGAGGAGAAGAGACGTCGGGGTGGTTGGGGGTCTGAGCGCTCGTCACAACACTGCGCTGCTCACACATGTCCAAGGACAAAGACCCCAACACCTGTGGGTGCAGAGGTCGATGATGAGGTGGGGGCCGTCTGCATGGGTGGATTGCAAGGAGGCTGAGAGGGGGGGGTGTATGGATGTTACGGAGACATGCATGGTAACCGAGCTAAGTGCTTGGAGGCGTTTAAGTGTGTGTGTGTGTGTGTGTGTGTGTGTGTGTGTGTGTGTGAAGCATCACTAAAAAAGGAAATGAATGAGAAAGTGTTGAGTGTGCTCTGTGTGTGTGTGCCTGTATTCCTATCTTTATGGGGACATTAATATGTTTACACAATCACACCATGGGGACCTCTGACACTATAGGGACTAAAATTCAGGTCCCCATGAGGGTTAAATATAAATAAAGGTCCCCACTAGTAAAATAGAATTGATTTTGCCCTATAAATAATACTTTTTTCCCCAGGAAGTCCCCATGAAGCATGAGGGAAACCAGTGTAAAGCGAAACATGTATTTTTCAAAGGTTTGAAGATGTGTTAACAAAAAAGATTTATTTTTCTGTATTTAAAAAAAATTATAATTTATGTATTTATTAATTTTATTATTGTTTTATTTTTTATTATTATTTATTTATTCATTGTTATTAATTTATTTTTTTTATTATTTTATTATTATTTTTTTTGTGTTTTTTATTATATTTATTCATTTATTTAAATTTTTTTTTTTAAATCATTTTTAATTTAATTTCAGAAAAAAAAACCTGTTTACACTCACTACCCAATGCCTACTCAATTACAAACTCGGTCCTTATGAGACATGTAGACAAGGATGTGTGTGTGTGAATATATATATATATATGTGTGTGTGTGTGTGTGTGTGTGTGTGTGTGTGTGTGTGTGTGTGTTTCTCTCCACATCGTTGCTTTTCCATACAGTCCAGGTGTGCGTCGGGGTCCATTGTCATCCAACTGGACTTATCGGCCCCTCTTCTCTCTGTCAGCTACCTGCTCTTTGATGTCTGGGAAGTCTTTCACCCTCTTTCTGTGTGGGTCAACATTCCTACAGCCTCACACACTCGCTCACACACACGCACGTACAAAAACACACCTGCATGTACGCACACAGATATACAGGAGCGTGTTCTGAAGCAACAGGAGGGAGGGATGAGGCGAGCAAAGGGAGAGAGAGGGGAAGGGAGTAATAACAAAAGAACAGGAGGGGAGTGAAGTACAAGTAAACACTTGCTCTGAATCAAAAGACAGACTTAGAGTGAGCTCAGGCAGAATCCACTACAGAGTTCTACAATAACAATGAAATGAAAATGGAATCCAATGTTATTCAATGTAAAGATAGAACATCACCAGAGCTGGAAAGTAATTAAGTAAAAGTACTTCATTATTGTACTTAAGTATATTTTTCATTTATCTGTACTTTACTTGGGTATTTATTTTTCTGCCAACTTTTGACTTTTCCTCCCTACATTTGTTCATAAATATCTGCACTTTATACTCCTTACATTCTCAGAAAAGAAGTGTGACAGTATGAAAAATAAGAGAAAATGTAACTTTTTGTTTCATAATTATGACTTTATTTCACTTGCGACATTGACTATTTTTCTTATAATTATGCATTTCTTGTCTCATATTTTGGATTGGATATTTTTATCTCACAATTTTCACCTTTTATATCATAATTAAGGATTTTTAAAATCTCATATTTATGACTTATATCTCAATTATCTCATGATTGTCTCAATCATACCCACAAAAGTGATTACAATGACTTGACCAAACACATCTATAAGTAACTCGCTATTAAAGGTTTTATTTTTGGATATTTTTTATAATATTGTGTGATTCAGTAAGTATTGTTTCATTTATGGTAAAAAAAAAAAGAAGTTTTATTTTATTACAATTAAGAAGTTGTAATTTTTTTACTTACAGTAAGTATAGACGTTGAATCAGTACTTCTACTTTTAACAGAGTATTTTTTCACACCAGTAGCTGTACTTCTACCTAAGTACAGAATGTGAGTACTTTTGACACTTCTGCACATCACACACACCATGTATATTTTAAGTGTTCATATGTACCCTGAGTTTTCTCCTTATATTTCTGCAAGTAATTTAAGACATTTAACCATTAAAGGCCTATATTTTTATGGTATTTTCCATTAAACCTTTTCTCAGAATATATTACAGCATCATCCTCAGTATTTGCATTTTTCATTTACAGTAAAGTTTTTTTAATATTGAATTTAATGTATTTATTTATGCATTTGGTGAATGCTTTTATCCATAGCAACTTTCGAGGGATAAGTAAGCAACCATGCTCTCTGATCGATAAAATACAAGAGTCAATTAAAAACTGCAGTGCAATTAAAAGCAAAGAAAACAAAGCACAGTAGATAAATACAATAAAAAAAACCCCAGCTGTGCCAGGACATTAGGTCCCCAGGTCTGGATCAGCTCAGACATCAGTCAGTAAATATATTTAATGACCTTATCATATAGATGCAAATAAAAACTTAGTGTATATTTAAAGGTTCTCATACCAAAGTAGAACAATAAGAAAAAGTGTACGTAAGACATAAAAATAAGACATGTATACTGGTTATAAAACAAGCATTTACAATCACTGCCATTTGTTAGACTTACTTTTACTCAGTGTTGCAGAAATGTATTAATCACAGAGTGTCTGAAGGTCCAAATGGGTCATATTTCACAATAAAAAAAGTTGAAAAACTGAATTTTACCTGAATTTTTTAAATGTATTGTCAACCATGTAAGTGCTAGTGCTACAGGTTATATATTATGTCCTTTATTATAAGTAATTTTGGATAAAAGTGTCTGCCAAATGCAATGTAATGTAATAATAATGTATTGTATGTAATGTACAGGTCTGCACTGTTCGAGTTCTCTTACAGGTTTTTTTCCTAAAATGTATTTTTAATGCATATTTTCTGCATACTCTACTTGTACATACAGAGGCTGAGACATTTATATGTATAGTCATTATAATGGTGCAAAAAACAAACATGACGGTGGCCTAAAATCAAACCAAAACTACAAAATGTCATTCTGCAGAACAACATTTAGATAGTTAACTTTCTCCTGTTAAAGTCTGGAATTCACTGACAGTTGAAAAAAAAAATCCATTTCCAAGTTCAAAATGCTGACCTTCAGAGCTGTATCTTTGCTAAAGAAAAAACAAAACTGTACCCATTTGTAAATAATGATTATCAGAGGTGTGAGTAGAATGTCACGTGTGGGTGGAAATTTTGCTTGTTTGGAGAAAAGTAACTACAATATCTGCACAGTACTATATTTGGTTACAAATTTGAAGTTAAACCAAGGTGAAAACCGTTTCAGTCAACCAGCATTTTATTTATTATATATTATTGAATTAGTGGAACTTTCAACTCATAGCAAAAAGATTATGGGTTGGATTCCAGCTGTAGTTGGTGTGAATGTGAATGTTTTTTTTTATCTGTAAATCTTTGTCCTGTCATGAACTGGCGACACATTTAGGATATAATGTAGCCTATTACTGAATTATTATTTTAGCTTAAACAACATTTTAATGATAAAGTAGGTTAAAATGAGGTTTGATGACTACTTCCTGTGTTGAGTATTTATTAGTATATATGATTTAACATGTTTTGTAAGAAAATTGTTATTTGTAATGAAACCCATAAGTGCATACGTCAAATACGTTGTTACTATTTGCAAAACACACATGAATATTCCATTAATGTTGAGTGAAGTAAATAACAAACTACTTGAGTACATGTATTTTCCACTTATAAGGAAAGTAAGTTGAATATTGTTTCACATATTTGAAAATTTAAACCACACTATTTCTTTAGCTCTTCATATTATTGAACGCATACACACATGTGAACGCATGTGTGGACGTTCTCGACACATCCATATATTAAATCACCCTCTAAACTTGATGTTTAACCAGAGCTTTGTCTCCTATAACAGTCTTCCCTCCTCAAATTGAGCCTGTCAGTGTCTGTGGTTGTTTTCTCAGTGTTCTTGATGACTAGTGCTGACAGACGACAGTCTGTCAAGGGCCTCTGTACACACAAACAGCTTCCCCAACACACTTTCACTCACTGTTAAAGCCGCTGCTACATGCTCACTGGCTGACTGGCTCCTCTTCAGAACGGAAGAAGATCAAGATTGTATCGAACTAGATCACAAAGACAGAGAAAAGAAAGCCTGAATCGACAGGACCGGGCATGTTTTTCTTTGCTAAAATATATTACATTTGCAGTTTAATGAGAAAAGAACATGTAGGAAAGATTGAATCATTTTAAACCTGTCACAAATAGACAGAGGGGGTGGTCCTGGGGTTCAATTTGCAGTTTGACCTTTGAACTTGATGGTATAGTTTTACATTTTAGGTTAATTTGTGCTGAGATGAAGACTGTGTCAGGGTTGGAGCCACGCCTGTATATCTGTGTCTCTGTCAGCCAGGTGCATAACGCTGCTCCGGAGCTTTTATCCCAAGCAGATCCCTGGGAATGTAGGGAATTTCTCCCAGACGCTCCTGGTCACAGTGCCCTGGCAGCCTGTACTCACTAACGCACACACATAGACACACACACACACACACACACACCTCCTCTGCCTCCCCCTTAACCCCGACACCATTGACAGACACAGCCCAAAGAGCAGACACCTGGCTTTACAAGCACACACAGACACACACAGACACACACACCCTGGGGAACTGCAGGGAAAGTCAGGGATCAGCAGAAACACTCTAGAGAAACAGGAGAAGACAGAATGGACCAGATGCAAGATAGTACTCAACGAGAAAGACTGAGGTGGGGGGCTGTGGGGACGAAAAAAACTAAGATCAAAACAAAGAATGACAGACAGACAAAGAAAACCAGTGAATGTTTGCGTAAACCACCCAAGAATAAAATTTAAAAAAAAAATAAATAAATAAAAATCAATTGTCATAATTTTTTGGATCTTCTGTCCACACACCTTGAAAATAATGTCGGTCACATTAAATAGAATCTGGCAGAGGAAGAGTTAATGGACCATCCCATCCTGTCACCGAGGGTGCGGCCTGCCTGTCAGGAGTTAACACCACCTGAGAGTCCTGTCAGCTTCACTTCCTCTGCTTCCTACCGCCTGCCAATCACCCTGCTACGCTGCAAAACCACGCATGTGTATTTTAGTTTTTAGTGTGTGTGTGTGTGTGTGTGTGTGTGTGAGAGAGAACTGTGGTGTTGCTGGATAACGAATAGAATTAAATGTACATTGCAGAAGGAATGATTTCTTTCTCGACATGCTACGCCCAATTAAGTGAGCGAAAAACAAATTGAGGGTGAAACGCATAAATCAGTCAGATAATGTGAAAACAAAACGTTGTGGTTTACGAGAACTTTTTGCTTTCAGCTCTTCCATGGTATTTCTCCTTGTTTCAGCACTGACTGGCATGTGTGATAATGTCTAGTCTCGATTCACACGCTGAAAGAATGAAAATCATTTAGGTGGTGGGAAGAGGATCCGGTCCTTCGATCCTGACACTAACACACACACACACACACACACACACACACACACACACACACACACACACACACAGCTTACTATACAAACACTGCAGGGCATGGTTCTCCTCTCCCCTCCTCTCTCCTCTTCTTCTCTATCTGTGTCTACACCTCCAAGGCTAAGACAAACACTAGGTGTGTGTGATACACTCATATCTCAACACACACACACCTTCCCCCACCTAATTCCCCAGATGTGCTGAAACTTAAAGGCAGGTGGTGTTGCTTGTATGTGTGTATTGGGAGTGGTGGAGAGCCACCCATTGGAAACAAAAAAAAAAGGCTTTCATCTCAAAAAGCTAGCATCGTTGCATAAAACAGGCATAAAATCTTCATATTATTATACTTCATCTGAGCCCAATTGATTATCTGTAAAAAAGACAAACTACTTGCTTGCAGATACTCCCTCAAAATTCATGTGTCTGTCATTTATTGTCTTCAGCGACCACTTGAACGAGTCGATTCAGCTGGAGGAAATATACAAGACTGACAACAAAGGGAAATGGGTTTGAAGAAACAGAAAATGGGTTGAGAAAGACAGCGAGTATTGGTTGTCAGCAGCACCGTGGCCGTGCAGCTGTGTGGTGTCTCTGTCAGTCGGCTGGTCTCTGTTTCACAGAGCATTCCTCTACAGCTCTCTAATAGGCTGACCACCCCCCTGTGAATGAAGACGCCGACCAGCTATTGGTTCCCTGGGGGCTGTGGACCTCCCCCATTCTAGGACAGACACCCATTTAGACAGTCAACTTGTGTGTAAGTGTGAGTGTAAGTGTGTGGATGTGTGAGTTTGGGAGTAAGCGAGTACACCTGTCTGCTGTTTTGATGGTCATGTTAAAAAAATGTGTGCGTAAAAGGAATCTGAATGGCCACTCCACATACATTTGTCACTTCTGTGGAAGCGAGACTGATATTCTGAAGGAAATACAATGGAGAAAATGGCTTGAACATAAAAGCGTTATTTGTGCTCTGAAGTGGAGGATCTGTCCTGTTTTATTCTGTGGTCACATCCTCTGGGAATAAGCGCCTTTGTAAAGTAATAGTTTGGGAATGATCATGCATGTGAACTTGTTTGAAACCAACAAGTTGCAGAAATTGAAGTTTTCTGTTGATGTTAGATGCAAGTAAAACTTAAGCAAAACAAAATGCATCCTGTCATTGCACTATAGTAGGAAAATGAGATGATACTAACATGACTTTTATGATCAGTATAAAAACAGCAAACACACAATGTTGTGTATAAAGGACAAACTGAGTGGGTATGTAACAAATCTGAGAGCTGCAGAATACAAAGACCCCTGGACGGACATGATACTGGACAGATTTGCAAAACAGTTTCTACTGTAGAGTATAGTATCATTATACTGAACTCTGCAATAATCAACAATGTGCGATAATCATAATCAACAATGTATCATAATCAACAATAATAGTGTACAACAAAATGTTATCAAACATTTTTACAGATAGGTTTTGGTGTGGTTTTAGTCAATTCTGGTATGTAGAATCCACATGTGATATCTGTTTTAAGGTTTACCATGTGGATTTTTTTGGTAAAAGTCTGTTCAGTTTTATATATATCTACTATATATCTAAGTACTGTGACGCCCAAGTTGCCGCTTCCACTTTAGTCTCAAAATAAACCATATAGAGCCACTGTACATGACTATTTATGGGACGATGTTGCTTTTTTTTATGACATGTTCACCACAAATATAACAAAAGTTGTCAAGATTGTTATTGCAGCAGTGATGAGATGAATTCCAGCGTAGTGGATATCTTTGTGGTCCATCTTAATATCATTGATCCTTCCTTTTTTTTATGTGTTCTGTGTTGGCTGTGATTGACAAGCATTTTTTTTTCCTGGCAATCAGCTGATCATAGTTAATAATTCATATTAATCAAATCATTAAATTACATAAAGCACATTTTGAGAAAGTTTATACCATCAGTAAGCATCACGTCCCATGGTTCCACTGTTCTGTCCAAATATGGTCACTTCTGGATCCAAAGAGCCACTGTAATTACAGTCAAAACAAGTGGTGACAGACACACCAAACTCCACCCCTTTGCAAATGTTTTACCTGATTTGCCCTGTCGCTTATTGCAAAAACACATTTTTTGGTGACCTTGACCTTTGACCTACAAACGTCTGGCTCCAAACAGGCAGGATCTTTTTCTAAAACCTATGCTAAATATTAGTGATTAACACAACAACATCTACTGCACTTTACACATATTTGCATTGTTGCATCTACTGTATTTGGGCATAAATACTGAAGGCTATTGTGTTTGAGTCACTTTGTTTCTTGGTATGTGTCTGTTTATTTGTTTATCTGTTTGTATGTAAGCAGGTTTACGCAAAAATTACAAGACCAATTTCCATGAAATTTTCAGGAATCAGGCAAGGTCGTCCGGAATAGATCCCATTAAATATTGGTGAATGTAGGTTAAAGGTCAAGGTCACAGTCATTAAAAATGTGTTTTCGCAATGTTAAGAGATAGAGTAAATCAGGTAAAATGTGTGCAAGGGGGCGTGGTTTGTTGTGCCTGGCACTACTTTAGACAGCTCTGCCCAAAAAAATAATCACCTGATTGAAAATACTGGTTCAAGTTAAATATAGTTTTAACGGCCATTACTTTTTGACAGTTTTTGTTTCAGTTTTATTTTTATTTAGATGGTTTTCATTTAGCTTATACTTAGTTTGACATTTTTTAGGAACAGCAATGGTGTTTCTGTGTCAATTTGACCCTTTAATTAATCAAAATATGTCTGAAACAAAAAACAATCCCACATGTTCAAACTTTTTTTTAGTGTTTAACCACTTTATTGAAAGACCAACATATTAAACTAACATTGAAACATACATATCTTCATGTGATGTCACCGCATCGCCTAGCAAGGCGCACCGCCATTTTAAAAGGGGAAAACAACAGCATAGCAACACTAGACAGATAGTTCTGTTACGATGTCCTACAATTATTTTGATAAACTTCTGCCCTCTGCAAAAGACCGGTATGAACAGAAATGAGCAGGGATCAACTGGAGAGCTGTCCATATAAATTACTGGCAGGTTCTTGGCAAAATGACCCCACGACGTGGCCTAATATCGAGTGGCTAGCCATCTACGACTATCTTGTCAAAAGTTCTGACATATATACAGGAGCGTATGTTTTGTTTGAGGTAGGTTACATAAATGTATTTGAAATACTTCTCTGCCCCTCACTCACCCAACCTCCAGAGCACTTTAGTTTTATTTCCACTTTGATTTTGTACTCCAAGGCTTGGCATCATCTGCAGATATTCTTCTCAGCGCCTGAAGCCATGCTGCACATTTTTCACCCTTTTCTGTAGGTACATGGAAAAGGGCAGCTTCTCTTCCATCCAAGCATGGTTATTGCACCTGAAGGCTGCACAAAATTTGGACATTTTACACAAAGTTTTAAGCGTGCAGGACGGTGCAGTGCAGTTCACGCAGTGATTGCTATGCTGTTGTTTTCCCCTTTTATAAGAGGAAGTAACGTCACTGCAAAGCTATGGATAACACTGGTCCCCAACCCCCGGGCTGCGGACCGGTACCGGTCCGTGGATCAATTGGTACCGGGCCGCCTGCCGCCTAATAATTAATTAATTATTTCTCTTGTATTTATTATCCGAGTCTGAAGAATCTTTTATTTTGAAAAATGACCCGATTCTCTTGGTTACATCTCTGTCACTTGAACGGCAAAAATGTAACCCACATGTTAGCAAAATAAGTAAAAAACAGATGTCTTTGGAACGTTTCTTTTCGAAGAGGAAAACGTACACTGAAGAGACAGAAGAAGATTCTCCAACTGCCAAGAAAAAGGAAAGCTTTTAACAGACAATACCAGGAGTTGTATATGTATATGGATTTATCGTGACAGGTGATTCCAACAGACCAAGCCCGCTCTGTATAATCTAAACCTAACCCTAACCACACACACACACCCCACTCCCCGGTCCAGGGTAAAATTGTCAAAAGTTGACAGGCCCGCGATAATAACCACTGATGTATAACATAATATGGTAAATGGACTGGGCTTATATAGCGCTTTTTCACCTTCATGGTGCTCAAAGCGCTTTACATTAGCCTCACATTCACCCATTCACACACACACTCATACATTTTAAAGTTCTGTCAGTCCTACTGGGGGCCCAAGGACACTTCGACATCTGGACAGCCAGAGCTGGGACGCTAACCGCCAACCTGTCGGTCATTGGGCGACCCACTCTACCAACTGAGCCACAGCCACCCACAGTTCACTCACAGTTGTAAAGAAATTAATAGTCTGACATTCCTGACACCCTTTTACCTTCAGTTTGACTGCTGGGCCAAACGATAGAATAGAATAGAATAGAATAGAATAGAATAGAATAGAATAGAATAGAACAGTATCTATGTGATATAAATATGAAGGGGGTGATCACAAATATGTGAGATGAACCATTTTCATATTATATGTTGATTACACTAATTAAGGCAAGCAGAATAAATGTCATACTAAAAACAAAATCAGTAGAAAAACAATTACAAAACGCTATATTGTGTTAAACTACACACATTTGATTTTATCAAATTCATGATATAGTACAAATCAAGGGGAAAAAGAGGACTGGCTTTACCTTTGTTCATTGTAGTTTCTATTGAATTTCTAGTATTAATAGACTGATGCCCTGTCCATTTTGCAGAACAGAGGTTTTTCTCTTATTTTAGGCATTTTATTTGCATGTTAGTGGTATTTTAGGTCACAGAAAAAGCATGTTTTTAAAATAACTGAAGACTAGATATAAAAATTCATAATGAACCTACACCCCAAACATCAAATCCAGGTGTATGGAGGATTTTATTACTAGTAGTTGATCTAGGTCAGCACTAATACCTTTGGGGAATGGACTGGACCCTTATAACAGAGTAAACCTCTGCTTTTGATACGTCCAGTATTATTCACTGAGTCTGCAGTTTGATGTCCAACAGAAACAATGGTTTGTCTGAGGGTTTGTACCAGTTTTTCTTTTTTTTTTTTTTTTTTTTTTTTTTTTATTGTTGTGTGGGCAGAAATGTTTTGAAATATGAAGGCGGTGTGGACAGATTTTTATTGTTATTTATTTATTTATTTATTTCATGCAGAAGAAGAAAATATCTGGTTGGAAATATATCTGTTAGTGTGGACAGGGAATAAATAGAAACATGGATTGCCATATACAATTTCATGCAGTTATGGCAAAGACATGCCATTTTTCAAGAGTAAATCAATCTCATCATATTCAGGTTCCATAGCCTCAACAATACATTTTTGTCCTGGAACAAAGGTTTCATAGTTTTATTGGGGGGAAAAAAAGAAAGAAATGCTGTCCTCACAAAGCACGTTCAATAAAAAATGTAAAAATGCATCTGATTTTTTTTGCTTTGTTTTTGCAATTTACTATTTACATTAAAGGCAATTACTCTGTTCTATAATTTTTATTTAGAAAGTATCTGCTTCTGACATTAAATGTGCTAAATATTACATGCTTTAATAAGATAAATCAGAAAACAAATGAAAAAAATGCTATTTAGCTCATGTTTTTAATATATATGATGGTGTGTTATTCCACATATGTGGTGGTTTATGTACATGTATACAATGGATTTGTAAATATTCCACCAGAAAGAACCTGTAAAGTGAATGGATCATAATGTTCAGACAGTGTTTTTGAAGTACATCTGGTAGATCTGAGACCAATATTCCTTTGGACTAAAACCTATTCTCTTGTTAATTCTAAGAATTTCACATTTTGACCCCAGACTTATCTTGGAAACTTGAGCCAACCAGCATTTAAGACTTGAGATTTCTTTATCAGTAACACACATGTGGTAAAATTTCATTAGCTTTATTCCGGAAGCATTTGACTTGTAGACCAGTGGTATTTAATACAACCAAACCTTGTACTTTCCTGGGTCTCAAGAGGATATAACTAATTCTGGAAAGTGGTTGGTAATTATAACTGTCAATCATTCCAACTGTCAGAAACTGCCTGTGATTAATCAAAGTCTGTGTCATGGTGTATATTCTATACAAACAAAGAATAAATGGAGATTCAGACCACTACAGTGAAAGGTAATTATGGAATTTTTGCCCAATAATGCTTCAAAATTATAACATACTACAGGTCTAATATAAACATATTTAGCTGCGGCAGTCATTTACACCACAGTGAATTACAATCATCCTTATGTATCTTTAAAATAAAAGCGAACTACTGTCTTTTTTGCAGACAATCATTCTGATATTTCTTACCAGATGAGGTTTTGGCTCGCTCTGTTCTGATAGTTTTCCCCATAGGTTGGTAGTAGGAGGGAAATAAAAACAGGATTGTAGGATTGGAGATTCAGAGGGGAATGAAGGACAGGAATCACACTGATTATTAGTGGCAGGGCTCTGACAGAGGGAAAAGGGGAGAGGGGAAGCAGCAGTGAAAGGTTATGTGTTGTGTTTATTCTGCTGAGACAAAAGCTAACATTCCCAGATCAGCACACTACAGGTAACTACTCCAAAAATTGGAATAACCAGAAAAAATGCATACATTTCTGTAACTCAGCTTTAAAGGTGATATTATATAGACAAATAGTATGCAAATCAATCTATTTCAAGCTTTTATTTGTTTTGATTTCACTGATTAGGACTTTTACAGCTTAAGAAATCTCATTTTCAAGCAATATTAAAATTAAATTAAAACCCAAAAAGAGTTTTTGGGTTTTGAGGTTTGAATAAGCTGTAAATCATAATCAACAAAAGTACAACAAAGAAATGCTTGAGATATCCCTCTTTGCATGTCATGAGTCTATAAAATGTATTGGTTTAGTTTTTTATATTGAATTCCCCGAATGAAACAACTTTTACACCATATTCTAATTTTCCAAGTATTACCTGTATTTCTATGATTTGGATGCAGGGTATGAGGGATGTTAGTACAACTAGTGTGTGAAATATGAGGGGAAGTGTGTGTGTGTGTGTGTATTGGGGGGGGGGGGGGTACTATCAGATCCCCTGAAAGCCTCAAATGCAACATTTTCAGGGGGTCTAAAATTTTGTTTTAAAATAAATAAATAAAAACATGTGGTGTCAGGTACAACAAACCCCAGCCCTCGCAAACATTTGACCTGATTTGCCCTATCTCTTATCATTGCAATAATACATTATTGGTAACTGCGACCTTTGACCTACAGTCACTAAAATTTTGTAGGATCTATTCTGGACTACCTCGCACCTTTTCTGAAAATGATAGAGAAATTGGTCCAGTAGTGTTAGCGTAAAGTTGCTGACTAACAGACAAACAAACAAACAAAAAAAATTAACCAAAAAACAACAACACTTTCCCCTTTTGGGGGGCAAGGTAAAAAGATAATAATATAGTCGAAAAAAGTCATCCATGGTATCTGTTTCAATGCATTGAAATATAGTTTACAAAAAAGTAAAAAAAAAAATAAATCGCTTGTTACAGGTTACCTTGATGTGCTGAAGTTATGCTTTTAACCTTTGGTTTCCGTCAAAAATTCTGAATGTTGAACCAGGTAAAACATTGTTAAGACAAATATTTTCTCAATAAAGTGGCTATGATGAAAATCTAGTTGCACTGATTCCACTCCCACAACTCAATTTTTGACTCAGTTCCTGTTCCTCCACCATCACTAATGGTCACTAAAATGTTTTAAACAGTGTCAATCATTCAGAATTCAATATTCATTACTGTATGTTAAGAAGACTGCGCAACATTTTGGAGCTGGCAAACCGCCCCCCCCCCCAAAATACTTCACACTGAGTACAACCAGGCAACAGACAGAGTTAAAGGTACAGACAGGTGGCTTGTAAGCTACACAAAATAAGACAAACAGACAGACGGGTGATGGATGGAGGAGGATAAAAGGCTGAAATTAAAGAGGAGAACATGAGGAGGCTCCTGTTTGACTCCACAGAGTGTTCAACAATCTCTCCATCATCATCATGTCATCACTCAATTAAAAGGTTAGGCCCTGTTTATTCTTTCTATTAGCAAGATTTGCTAAACATCAACAAACACTTATTACCAAGGATCAGCAGCCTCGGGCAAAGGCACTGCTAATTGTAGAATGTGTGTTTGTGTGTAGAGATAGAACGACAACATAAGAAGAAGGTGGTTTTCTGAAGACCCTCATCTGCTTGTTTATTATATCGTTACCAAGAATCTGTCATCTTTTTTTTTTCTGTCAAGTATAAAGAAAATTCATATTTGTAACAAACTCAACATAGTTATATATAACATAAGAAAACATATTTCTAGAATTATATAGCATGGTTTATAATTTGTGCAGCAGACAACTCCATAAGACAACTCCAGAGATGTTTATCTATTTCAGAGGTGCCCAAACTTTATTTGTTTTTATTTTTTTATATAGAGGGCCAGATCTGATAATGTGGAGATTACTAGGGGCCAGTGGTTATTTTTTACATTAAACAGTAAAAATTACATAGAAATGTACTGTTCTATAACAGCTTTATATTCATTGTATATTTTTTGAAATGGCAATGTAACCAAATCTAAACCACTCAGTTGTGAACAAATAATAATCAGTAACACAGCTCAAACTGTGTGGGGGGATCTGGAGTTGATAAAAATCTGAACCCCATGTTCATGTTAAACATGATTTATGTGTGGAATTGTTACTCAGTAATACAACGTCTGTTCACATTTAAGTTTAAAACATATTACTCTTGCTCTTGTCTTTTACAAGATAATTCAAAAAGTAACATTTTATGTTACACGTACAAACACATAACGCCAGCAGCGGTTATGGCATCTTCATTGCATAGGTTGCCATGGTGACGGATTAATTTAACTAACAGGCTCGTGCTCACTTCCTGTTCGCTTGTTGTATGCTAGCATGTTTTGTCTGTTAGTGTCTCTTTACATTAAATTCATTAAACGGCAGCAAATTATATAAACATAAGCACCTTAATTTTCAGCTAAAATATATTTTAATTACCTTCTGTCCTGGAAGTGACGGCCCTCACGTCAATTTTCTTCTTTTTATTTACAGGTTTAGTGAGAAGGGTTCACGGCAAAGTTAGATAGTGGTGCTGCCACCATCAGGTCAAAAGAGGAATTGTATTTTGAAACTTTTACTTTTTATTGTGTTGGACAGTCTGAGTGGACCATAAGTAATACAATATAAAACTGAAACTGCAGGGCCTTATGAATTCTGACCAGACTTTGGTCTGTTCTATTTAAATAAATAGATTAATCAATTAAATTTGTATATAAACACACACACACACACACACACACACACACACACACACACACACACGCACACACACACACACACACACACGCACACACACTTGCCTTGGTTTGTCCTATCTTTTATCATTGTGAAAACACATTTTTGGTGACTGTGACCTTGACCTTTGACCTACATGAACCACCTAGCACCTTTCCTGAAAATGTCATGGAAATTGGTCCAGTAGTTTTTGTGTAAACCTGCTTAAAATCAAACAAACAGACAGACAGACTGACAGACAGGCATACAGACTGACTCAAACACAATACTTCCCTTCAGGGGGCAGGGTAATGAAAGCCATTTACCAGGCAAGTGCCATCTCCTCTCTTTGTACTGGCACACACACAATAAATCTGTTTATTATTTAACTGAGCATACAGAATATGTGTATTTGTCAGAGTGTGGGGCATTTTTAAATATGTTTTGACTTGTCAAAATTATTATTTCATGTAGGCTAGAATCAGATTGTTGATGTGCACAGTCTTTTCTTGTGGTTAAGGAGGTAAATTTGGAAGCAGAACATAAAACACCCTAGTACGTCTCTGTCTCCGACTCACTACTGCCTCTTTCTGTCTTTCTATCTCAGTCCTATCTGTTGTCTGCTTAACTCTAGGGTCCAGATAGGCATCTCTCCTCAATCTCAGACAGGACACACACACACACCACCACCACCATGAAATGCTGCAGAGCCAGTGAGTGTATGCCTGTGTCTGGGAATTATGTATGAGAGTGTGTGGGTGCACACAAAGTTATGCTATGTGTGATTAAATCTTACTGAAGAAGATAAGGCTGGGTGCTGTGATGATGCTGTTTGTGTGAAAGTTGTGTGTGTGTGTGTGTGTGTGTGTGTGTGTGCGCACGTGCATGTGTGTGTGTGTGTGTGTGTGTGGCACTCACATAATAACACGTTATGTATGTGAGCAAAGCAGGAAGAGGACTCCTCTGCAGCACGATGCTGGTGATAAGGGTGGGGTGCATGTGTGTGAGCTTGTGTGTGTGTCACCAGGGAGGTGGGACGGGGTTCAGTGGTAGGACAAGCTTGTCCATGCTGGTATTCGTGAGAGGCTCCCAAATACCAAGGTGGGATGGAAGGAGGGAGGTGGTGGGGGAAATGCCCACAGACTGGTGAATTCCCTGTTAGTCAGAAATGTGTAATAAAACGACATGTATGCATTCATTGAGAACAGTATTCTCATATTATACCTATAAACCTTGCACAGTTTATCATTCAGCATCAAAATATTGTCTCTACCAATGAGGAAAACATTGTAAATAATGTAAGTTGAGAATTTGAGCACTCAGCATTATTGTGTATATTTAATCTAAATCAACAACCTAAAATATTTCACCTTTTGTTGAGTCTATGTTAATTACTGAGTGCATATCAGTCAATGCAGTATCCATAAAAGGATGTGGATGTGACTGTTGACATAATAGTTCCAGGTGTCTTTAAAGGTGTCATTCTATGGTTATTTCATTAATATTACTATGTTCTCCATTGTTATCGAATACATTGTGTGTTGGTTCTATTTAAAAAATGTCCAGATTGCTTTGTTTCAAGCTGTTTTTTCACGGTAGGAAAATGGCTTGATGTCGAACAACAGAGTTTACCGGTACTTCCTCATACATGTCCATGACATGGTGATGAGGCGTCTCTGATTGGTTCAGAATGGGTGAAGGAACACTCCCCCTTACCCTCTCGCTGTGTGTGTTTACCTTTACCAGAGTAGCATCCAGCTAAGTTTTGTGCCGTTGCTTGTTCTGAAAACGTGCATGGAAAAAAAACAGGCTTTATTTCCACAGAGAGCACATGAACCAGTTTGATCCGCCATTTTTTTCCAGTTTGTGCAGCAGCTACTGTGGCGCCGTCTTCTCTTGTAGATGCTAATGCTAATGCTACTTCAGATTTGCTGCCGGGGACAGACTTAACCCCACGTGGGTGGCGCTAAATTCCATCTGACGTCAGATGGACCAGCTTTTTCTAGGTCCCTCGTTCCTCTCGTTGTTTTCTGTGAATGCAGTATGCAGCCAGTGGAGGTGACATACCACTGTCAAAGGCAACAAGTGTTGGTAAGTCAGGGTGACCCATCAGATTCCATGAGGAGCATGGAAAAGTGGTTTTCAGCAGAATGACACCTTTAATAAAGTGGCCACTGAGTGTACACACTGCTGCTGTAGCCAGTCTGCTTTGAGGATCAATGTCTTGCACATTCAGAGGTGTACTTCTGCATATCCTGGTTATAACCAGTGGTCATTTGAGTTCATTTTGCATTATCTGCTCAGACCAATCTGACCATTTTCCTCTATTCTCTGGCATCAGTGAGGCATTTTTGCCCAGATAAAGGCTGCTCATTGGATATTTTCTGTTTTTTGGACCATCCTTTGTAAATTCTACAGATGGTTCTGTGTCAAAATACCAGTCGATCAGCAGATTCTGAAATATTCAGACCAGCCTGTTTGGCACCAAAAACCAAACCATGTTCAAAGGCACTTAAATCATTTTTTTCCTAATGTTCATTTGAGCTTTAGCGTGGACTGTCCTGATCATGTCTATACATGTCTCAAAGTTTTCATCATATGATTGACCTGCTTAATATTTGTGTTCGGAGGCAGTAGGATGGACAGGTGTAACTAATATAGTGACTATAGAGTCTATGTGTAGCAATGTATGACTTAAGTTATGAGGTAAGTATAAGCTATGAGGATGTAAACCCCTTCACTGCAGCTACTTATGTGATTTTAGGATTTAAATTTGAGGATTAGATGTTATTTTAAAGATAGAATAGCATGGATTAGTGTTAGGTTTAGGTATGCTGTGATTATACATTAGGTTGGGCTACAGTAAGTCACAAGAAAAATAATACATGTAGATAATGTCTCATATACAACAAGTGGAAACATGGAAGGCAGAAGATGTCACTCAGTACATTTATATGCAATATAACTATATATATATATAACTATATATATATATATATATATATATATATATATATATATATATATATATATATATATATATATATAAAAAACCACATTATTATTTATATTTACTATTATCATTATTTTTCTAAATGTTTTGTTGTTGGAGGAAGATCCCAGACAAACCATTTTGGCTTTTGATGTTCCCCTTCCATATCTTCGTTTGTTGCAATTATGTTCATTTTATTAATTTTCTTTGATTATTTAACAATAAACAAACAAACCAACAAACAAGATGGACACTCTGTTACCTTCTGTAGCATTTATTTACTAATAAAACTCATGGAGTTGGACAAATGATATGGACAGGATATTTAGGTAAATTTCAAAAGTCATACATAGAAGATTGTAAGAAAAAAAAGCATAATCATGAGATTAAAAAAATATATAAATTGTGAAATAAAACATCAAAATTAGGAGAAAAAAAATCTGAATTAGGAGAAAAAAGTTGGAATTATGAAATAAGAAATGGATAATTATTTGATAAAAGTCAAAATTATGATATAGTATTTATGATTTACAAATTATTTTTCATATTGTCACATGTGTGTAGTTTGAAAAAGTAATGAGTCTATTCTGAGCAAAAATACTCTGTTAAAAGTAGATGTATTTATTCAACTCCTCTACTTAAGTAAAAATAAAAAAAGTAACTTTTCTCAATTGTAATAAAGTAAAAAGTCAAACAAGTTTTTTTGCCATTAATGCAATATCACTTATTTAACAAAAAAAAATCTGAAAGGTTTCAGTGTCAAAATTAAACCTTTTAAAAGTGAGTTACTGTGTGGAAATTGTGTTTAATCAGGTCACATTTACTCAGTTTTGTGGATATGGATAGGACATTTAGGAATAAAAGAAAAAAAAAGTCAGAATTGAGATAAAAAGTCATCAAATTTTAAAAACGTTCTAAATATGAGATACAAAAAAAATGCCAAATTTTTAGATAAAATGTTAAAATTGTGAAATTAAAAGTCAAAAATAATGAGATAATAGTCATATAACTATAACATATAAAGTCAAAGTTTCTCTCCTCCATTGATTTTACAAATTTTTAATTGTGTCACATCTGTTTAGTTTGAAAAAGTAATGCATCTATTCTGACAATGTAAAGTAAACTGTAAAGTACAAATATTTATACAAAAATGTAGGGAGTAAAAGTAAAGATTTGCCAGAAAAATAAATACTCAAATAAAGTACAGATACCTAAAAAGTCTACTTAAGTACTTTTACCCATCTCTGATTATTACCATGAAATTACATTAAAATTACCACAGAATTACCACCTTATTATTAGTGATTAATAATGTAAAGTGTTCTTGCATGTTCTCTCACATTCATTCATGTTCCTGCTGAGGACTCACTGCCACTCCTGCTGTAAAAATGCAACCACTTCTGCTTTGTTTGATGACTTGCAACCATCCATCTTCCTCTTTATCACGTTCCAGAGGTTTTCAACAGGTTCAGGTCTGGAAAATTTGGAGTGAAGTCTTAATTTTTTCCAGAGCTGCATGGCTAAACTTACTCACGTACATATACATGCGCAGTACAGGAAGAGGATGATGAGGTGGCTGACAGGCGCAAACAAAAGCTGTGCCCCTACGCAAACACACAAACACAATGAGCATTGAGAGAGCTGAACACACAGACATGGAAAAGGACTATAAGTAGCTCAGATTTGAAGTCGGCTTATCTGCACTTGAGTTTCTACTGCAGTCTGTGTGCATTGAACAGTTAAAGCCAACACATATCCTTCCTCATTTGACCTTCTAACCAGCACAGTGTATGTGTGTGTGTGTGTGTGTGTGTGTGTGTGTGTGTGTGTGTGTGTGTGCAATAGAGGGAAAATGAATATAAAAGTGTATGTAAGTTTGTGATTACATGCAAGGTATAGAGGTGTTTTTCTTGTGCTATTTTGTTTGTTTTTTCTCTTTTCTTTTGATGAGTAATTAGCCATGTTTTCTTTTGTTTTGTTTGTTGTTGTTTTCTTGTTTTGTCAATGGTGATCTGTTTTACCATGTTTGTGCCTCAAAAATATTCATATTGTTTGCTGCTTTGTTTCACTTTATGTGTTTTTAGGGCCTGTCCTGTAGTGTTGGCATAGATAGTTTGTGTGTATGTAACAGTTATTTTATGTTCTTTTAACTCCTTAATGCCCACTGTTGTGAATATGCAACATACCCAAAAATATATCTATCCTATGTGTTTCGTCAAATTAATTATCTCCACTTAATTTAATATGTACTTCTTTTAGGACCGTCAAATTATAAAAATTTGTAGTCAGATTAATCACAATGTTGCTTTGGATTCATTTTCATTAAAACACTTTATGTCGATCGACTCTCTTGTCTGGCTTTTTTTTAAAATTCAAATTTCCCACAAAATATCCAAAAATATATGAAAAAACACAAAAACACAGAGGAAAAAAATATATACAAAACATGTTAAAAATCCACTAAAATTCACAAAAAAATAACAAAAAAGTGATGAAAAATCCAAAACATATAAAAAAAAGTCTTCTAAAATACAGGAAAAAAAACACCAAAAAATTTGCTGAAATATCCAAAATCTATGGAAAAATATGTACTGTTTTAACACATTTAATCATAATGATGGATTCATCTGATTAATCTGTTAAACCCCTTAACACCTGCATTTATATCATTTTGACAGACCTTCTTTTTCATATGCTTATATTTAAATTCAGGCGTTAATGGGTTAATGACAAAGTAGCTTCTCCATTATACTGAGTAATTCAATGAAAACACATTTCATGTTTGAGTATGTGTGTGTTTGTAGTACATGTCATAATACACATTTAAACACTTGTTACACTGAGATACAATTATTGATATAATAATTATGTGATATGAATCTGCCGGCGTGTGGCGCGGCGAGGTGAAAGAGAACCTAAGGAGGGATGAACGAGGGCGAAAGGTAAATATTTGGTCTAGTTAAAGTGGCGGTGTTTATGTTAAGAGTAGCGGAGCTGTTTGTCTGAAGCCTCTCTCCCCTTTCAGTGTGTAAACTTGGCTACCAGATAAAGCCTGGGCCCTGCTCACCTCTGAGAGATGAAGAAAAAGAAAGTGAGGGAAGGATAACAAAATAAACACAAAACAAAGGAAGGATTGCTATTCCAGTGCTTCTATCTTTATCAGAAACATTTACTGTACCGTAGCACAACAAATAATGAGGTGACAAGTGAGCAAAACATAAATACCAGTGCAGAGGACCCACATGGATGACACAAAGCAAGGGGAAACAAAAAAAAGTGACACAAAGACAGACTAACAGCCTGATAAAGAGATCAACTAAAGCAAATATGTCATTCCCAGAGGGCCTTAGGGTAAATTCTAACTCCAAGAATCACTCTGTAAAAATATGTGTTTTGGATAAGAGAGAGAAATACTGAAAGGGGTGATAAAAGTAAGGTGTTATTGGGAGGGGGAGGGGGAGGGGGGGGTGATGGAAAGGATGGATGAGGACAGAAACATGCAGACTGAGGCAGAGAGACAGAGATGTAAAGATAGACAGCAGCCAGAAAATGGAGAGTTTCACTCAGGCCAAAGATGGGGGAGATAACTCAGCCAATAACGTCCTGAGTGTGAAAGAAAGAGGCTTTCAGAGAGGCACGTCAATCCAGAAGAGTCCACGCTCCAACCGAATATTTATATAGCAAATAGAATTAAAGAAAAAGAGAGAGGGGAGGAAGAGATGGATGGAAGGGGTTTCTGTTTACGAGCATCAGTGTTGCCAGATGTACGATAATTATCATATTTGTACGATAGTTTTGCCCTCTGTACGATCAATAATGGGGAAAGATACAAAATGTATGATCATTTCAGTTGGTTCCCCAAACACGCATCTCTCTCTCTATCTCTGACCAAAAATCATTTGGCATGCACAGCACACACAGGGCTGTTACCATGACAACCAACATTTTTTTCCTATTCTTATTTATACTATTTATACTGTTTATATTGTGTATTGTATGTTGTATGATGTGTCCCTTCATCGAAAAAAAAAAAAATCGTTCTAGTCTGGTAATAACCTTGTGCATTTGCGTTGTCTTTTTGCCGTAGTTTACCCAATAGCAACTAGGGCATTAAAAGAAACATCGACATGTTGACTCCCGTAGCACAAGTTGACTTAAATTTGGAGGAGTCGACAAGTCGCATGTTATTTTTTCTCTCCCTCAGCATGTAAACACAGACCAGTCAGACCTAAACCAGAGCAGACATGGCTGCTGCAGCTAAAACAGAGGTGGTGGGTCTGACAAAACAAAAGAGAGTGACAGACACACATCGTATGTGTGGAAATACTACACCTTATTTGAAAAAAACAAAAACAAAAACAAAAACAAAAAACGGCACGGCCATCTGAAGAGGCATCTGCTAGCTAACCTGAGTGATATGAGTAGCATCCGCTAGCTAACCTGAATGATATGACCAGCATCCGCTAGCTAACCTGAATGATATGACCAGCATCCGCTAGCTAACCTGAATGATATGAGCAGCATCCGCGAGCTAACCTGAGTGATATGAGCAGCATCCGCTAGCTAACCTGAGTGATATGAGCAGCATCTGCTAGCTAACCTGAGTGATATGAGCAGCATCTGCTAGCTAACCTGAGTGATATGAGTAGCATTCGCTAGCTAACCTGAGTGATATGAGCAGCATCCACTAGCTATTAAGGCAACGCACTCTTTTTTCTAAACATGATGTGGACAGTGTGGTGTGCGTCTTGGCGGCTGTTGCTTTAAACTTTTTGCATTTAATATAAAAAGTGAGGACACATGACAGTGGACATTGTTACGTTGCAGTGAACTTTAGTACAAGTTGCTCATTGCTGGACAGATGTGTGTCAGAGTTGTTCATGTGACGCCGTCATCATGACTCGTCAACTAAACTTCGACTTTATTGACGGATAAGTTGACTTGAAAAGAACTGGAGTCGTTAATGTCCTAGTAGCTGCTACAGGGATATTGTGATTACAATTTTAAAATTTGACATAAAATACTGTTCAAATTAAAATAGCACTAAAATGGCTACATTGTATGTGTTCTGTTTGTGTATAATAATTTATCCCAAAATACGCTAATTTTGATAGTTGCACATTTTCTTTCTGGCAACACTGACCAGCATGTGTACGAGGGCTGCAAAATGTAAAGAAACTATCATAAGTACAGTGGAGACAAAAATAACTAAGAATGATCTTTGTTGCTGTGGTTTTGTACGTAACCATTTACCACGATAATATGCTACAGTACTATTACATCTGTCAGCAAACCACAGATATGTATGTATATGTACAGAATGTGTACTTCAGTGTTACTGTAACCATATCACACTTAAGTTCACAGATGATGTATTTAACTTATTTTCTTTGCAATATTAAACTTTTCATAATTAGCTTTAGGTATTGACAGCATTGAGTTTATGGTTAATAAAGACATACATAAAAAGTCAACAGTAATGATTAACAGTGTCTCATGATGTGTTCAGTAAAAATCTGAACCAAACCACAATAACTTCCTATCTCAAGACAAAGACAAAACACTCACAAGGGGTTGACATGGAAACTCTGGCCTTGGATTTTGAGGACCCCAAAAAAGATGAAGATGAATCCAAGTAACACTTTACACTATAGATTGCTAATAAGGCAGTGATTCTTTGGTAACTATGATGATTTCATTGTAATAATGCCATTTTAACCACTTATTACAAGTAATATCCATACAGTTTCCAGTGCAACTACTTTGGAGGTTCTAAGTAATAGTGATGCAAACAGCTTTCATTAATGTGGACATTTCTACGGTCATTTTGATGTAATTTAATATGAAGAGGCAATAGGGCATTTTACAGAAACTCTATTATTTGCCAATTCTTTTGAACTTTTTTTTCAGGAAGAACCTAACTTTCAATATAATAATAATAATAATAATAATAATAATAATAATAATAATAATAATAATAATAATAATAATAAATGTTCAAAAATTTAATTTTATGAGATTGTAATGTAAAAAAACTGTAGATTTTCAACTATTTTACATGTACTTAAAAAAATTTTCTTTGTCTAGATCATTCTGTGTCCATGTTCCAGCTTCTTATTTTTATTTTATTTTTTTTTATTTTTAAACATTCATCAATGAACCGTATAAACTGGAAAAATGCTGCTAAACAGTGGGGAAAAAACAGCTGAATTTGACAAAAACACACTAGCAGGACACACTAAACAATATTGCTATTTCAGCAGACAAACAGATAAAACTTTACAAAAACACAGACACAAATATCCTGCCCCCTCAAATAATAGTTTATGAACATATGGAAAAAGAAAATAGGGTACACAGCAGTGGGAGACACAGGAATTAGTGAAGCATTGACTTTGTACGGTCGCAAAACCCAGGTCTAGCATTATCTTATTATTTGTACATAGGCCAACTGTTATATTTTCTGTGCAGATATGGAAATATAAGAGTTAATGCAAACAAACCTATTTGTGCACATCCCTCATCCAATGACAATTGATAAGGAATCAAATTGATTAGCAAAATCATTGATGGAATCTGAATCAATAAATTCCTAGCAATTCTCAACCCTAACTCTTATATGTAATAAGTGTTCTGAGAATAATTAAAATTCTACTGACTAGTGCTGGGAAATTTTTAAAGGGATAGAGAATCACAATCATAGTTCAGAGTCTCCCTGCTGTTAAGAATAAACACCAAGTGCTCGGCAAGTGTCATAATCTCTGCTTCAAGTCTTTCTCCTTTTTTGAATTGTTGCCAGAAAAACAACAAATGTGTGTTTGACTGAAGTGTGACATCACATTACAATGAGTAGCACCCCCACCCCCCTAGCCCCCTACCCCCTCCTGCACAGACACACACCACCCACCCCATTTCGCACACACTATCTTCAAAATGTTTTCATCTTCTTCCTCCAGAAAGCAGTACACAGAATCAATGGCTAGTCTTAATTTTTAACCACATCTCCATTACATTCAACCATCCACTCTTTCTTTGCTCAGCACATTTCACGTGGGACTGTTTTGCAAACCTGCTGCAATTTCAATCTGACTTCAGCCAGTGCTTAAAGCTGCAAAGAGGGTCAGTTATAAGTTTGCCACACAATTAACCCCAGCAACCATTACAGCCTGTAAGTATCACATTTCCTTACATACTGTCCTTACTTATATATTTGTTTTGCACTATATCCCAGTTGTAAGAATGACACTTTTCCTCTGATGTGTTTCTTCAAAGGGAATTAGCTAACCCATTAGCTATTTTCGTAGCACACTGGTGGTTCAATGCTAACCTATCAAATATGACATATCAATCATCTCTGTAGGAAGCATGAGAAACACTCGTTTTAAAATCCATGCACTATTTAGCAGGTGACTACTGTAAGATTTCATACTGAGGTTATAAGCAATGGCAATGTGCAAGTGTATTTCATAATGAGGTTGCCAAATAAGCTCAGAAATGACACCGAGAAGGGCAAGCAAGATGTTCTACACCCGCCATACATACATACTTACATACATACATACATACATACATACATACATACATACGTACATACGTACGTACGTACATACGTACGTACGTACATACGTACATACATACGTACGTACGTACGTACATACATACATACGTACATACGTACATACATACATACATACATACATACATACATACATACATACGTACGTACATATGTACATACATACATACATACATACATACATACATACATACATACATACGTACATACGTACATACGTACATACGTACATACGTACATACATACATACATACATACATACATACATACATACATACATACGTACATACGTACATACATACATACATACATACATACGTACATACGTACATACGCACATACGTACATACGTACATACGTACATACGTACATACGTACATACGTACATACGTACATACATACATACATACATACATACATACATACATACATACATACATACATACATTACTTATGTACATTATGGAATTTACTTTCAGATAACAATAAAAATAGCAATAATAATTATTTTTTTAAAAGTTTATAAAAACTAAACTTGATGTTTTCAGTTTTTGTATCATTAAGCGAAGGCAGAGGAAGGGTTTGGTTTAGTGGATTATGTTCAGGTGGTATTTAAGCCTTGTGTTTTGTGTTTTGTATTTTGAATGTTGATTTCAGCTCATGTGTCTCAGTGCATTTATAGATATATGATCTTAAGTTAATAACTTCTTTCATATTTCTCTTCACTTGTGTCTTTTTCTATAGTTGCTGTAGATGTTTTTTTTTTCTTCCAAATACTATACAGTAATGGGTTGGCTCATAATAAGCCTTGGCTTCTAACCAATCCCTTTTGTTTGTATGTTTGTCATTCATACGAAATACACATCAGAAATTAAATGAAAATACATGGCAGTTGTAGACAGCCTTTTAAGAAGGTTTTGAGCTATTACAGACCCAACCAAATTTTTTTTGGGCTACACATCACATCACAGAACAAGGATTAATACCCCATTCAACCACTCTCTATCACCTTTACGGATCTGGATCATTCTGAATCTCTCACTCATAAGATTTTGGTTGTATAAGTCACTCGAGTCATTTGAGCCAGAATTGCTCAATCATTCTTGAAAGGATGAGTCTGAATCAGATGACCCTCACTGCAGTGGCTCCTGTCATTAACGTCAGTGTGTGAGGGGTTCTTCTGTGTGAGTTGCAGGTCATCTCTGTCTACAAGTAAACCTCTGGAACGAGATCTGAGTCAGGATTTACTCAACTGTCTATCATACTCAGACTGTCAGGCTCACTGATAGATTTGGATAGATTTGGATCAATCACTTTCCTTCCAATAAATCATGTGCTTACTGTTATTTCTGGGATTTTTGTGACGATTGTCAACCTCTATTGGACTTATTATGAGACGTCATTTGGAATTTAAATGTGGTAAGACTCAACTGATCCAAGTAAACGCATTGATCTATAAGTCATGAGTCATTTAAGGGTTTCAAGGAAAAGATCCAAGTAGGAATTTGTTGGACTGTCTCCACTGCCAACATCTGAGGGCTCTCTGTTCTGTACAATGCCAACCCCATGATGCTGACTTAGTCAAATCTCATACATTTTCAGGCTGGTAAATATCTGTAGTTATTCATCACTAATCACATCCAAACAGATGTGTCTCTAGTGTGCTTCTCTGAGGTTTGACATAGAAGCTCAGAAAAGTAATAGCCTGCGAAAGCACTATAGTCTTTTAATTTGGAGTAAGAAGAGAAAGCTATGTATGTATGTATGTATGTATGTATGTATGTATGTATGTATGTATGTATGTATGTATGTATGTATGTATGTATGTATGTATGTATGTATGTATGTATGTATGTATGTATGTATGTATGTATGTATGTATGTATGTATGTATGTATGTATGTATGTATGTATGTATGTATGTATGTATGTATGTGTGTATGTAGTATGTATGTATGTAGTATGTATGGAGTATGTATGGTATGTATGTATGTATGTATGTATGTATGTATGTATGTATGTATGTATGTATGTATGTATGTATGTATGTATGTATGTATGTATGTATGTATGTATGTATGTATGTGTGTATGTGTGTATGTGTGTATGTATGTAGTATGTATGTATGTAGTGTGTATGTATGTAGTGTGTATGTAGTATGTATGTATGTATGTATGTATGTATGTATGTATGTATGTATGTATGTATGTATGTATGTATGTATGTATGTATGTATGTATGTATGTGTGTTTGTGTGTGTTTGTGTGTGTGTGTGTGTGTGTGTGTGTGTGTGTGTGTGTGTATGTATGTATTATGTATGTATGTGTGTGTGTTTGTGTGTGTGTATGTATGTATGTATGTATCTATGTATGGGTGTGTGTGTGTGTATGTATGTATGTATTATCTATGTATGTGTGTGTGTTTGTGTGTGTGTATGTATGTATCTATGTATGGGTGTGTGTGTGTATGTATGTATGTATGTATTATGTATGAATGTGTGTGTGTTTGTGTGTGTGTATGTATGTATGTATCTATGTAGGGATGTGTGTGTGTTTGTGTGTGTGTATGTATGTATGTATTACCAGTTTTTGTCTGATAATCTCAAACTCCGAATGCTTATCAAAACCAATTTTCAGTTTCTTTAAAAAGTTACTTTAAATAAATTCCATTTAACAAGCTACTGCTACTTTGTTTTACATGGAACTCCACAAAATCTCTACATATGTTTCCTGAATGTGTTTCATTCTGTCATTGTTTCATTAACTATTGCTACAAGCCTGGAAGATTAACTTTTCTCAGACCACACAAAGCCTATTGAGTAAATAAAAGATCATCTAAACTTATCTGAGCTGCATTCTCAGGCTTTATTAGTGACTCTTTGATGCTGATGTATTTTGATTGGGAATTAGCTCCCCCCCACCCCCCACCCCCCCTCAACAGTGACGACCAGTTAAACAAGAGCCAGCTGTACAAGCCTGTGATTACATCTCATCTCCCCACTGTTTGCCCCAAATACTTCCCACAGCAGAGTTGTTGCACCCTTCATCAGTAAATAGGAGCAGAGTGGCATACAAATACATGTCTTAAGTTTGTGTAATATCTACACTGTAAATAAAAAAGTTTGTAAATTTTACAATGAAAAACTGCAAACTATGATAGTGGAAATCTGTAAGCTCTAAAATTGGTTTGATACTGTTTATGTGACAGTGAATCGCTGTGAAAAAAGTTACAGAAATCATAAAAAAACTATTGTTTACATAGTTTCTCCTAAAAAATTTATTTCCCTACTCTTGTATATTATTAAACAGAAAATGCCATAATATGTATTACATTCAATACTGTAATTTTTACATTTATTTCTTGAAAATATATATATTTTTACAGTGTAATGTACATTTTGTTGTGGCAACATGCAGGTAGTGCTTACAAACAAATACTCGACTATTTTTGCATGTATTACATGTAAAAAAAAAAATAAAATACAGTTTGTACCTGTAGCATTCTGGCAACCACAGCTACTGGTATGATACCACAATAATTTCTTTAACAAATCTGTAAAATAGGGTATTTTTTTAAACGTTAAAACTTTTTTTTTTTTTTTAATGATAACGCATAGAATCAAGCACATTCTAAAACCATAAAATTAACTGTGTCAATAGATATTTTTCCGTAAATTAAGAAAATGTTTTACCATAAATTTACAGTTGTGTTTTGGCAACTACAGCTGCCAGAAAATTACCGTAAAAGTTACTTTTTATTTTATTTATTTTTTTTACAGTCTATAGTGTTTGTCTGTAAACATGTGCAGACAAAGGGTGGTTCTGTTAAAGAACAAGAAAAAGGAACACACTAACTTGTATCAGTGTGGCAAATTTGATACCCACATAGGCTGTGAACATGCACGGAGAAAGAAAAGAGACATTAAGTGCTTCAGCTTTCACCCCAAGTGAGTCTACACATTCTCCAGATAGTTGTGCTGCTCATATGAAAGGCCCTCGCGTGGCAGGGCAGCACGCTGATTCAGCTGCAGGTTATTGTCCCTCAAAGACGTTTTCTTACAGGAAAAATATTATGATACATCTGCACATATTTAGCTCTGAGCCACACACAGATATAAGCCGGTACAGGCATGGAAATACACACAAACACATTTAAAAGAGAAAGAAGTCATGGAGAGCTGTCAGACATGTTCAAATACTGGTGTGGGCTCAAAGCAATAAGAGCGTTATCTGCCCGTCGTCAGGAGCCCATCAACCCCCTTAGGGAGGTGGATTGATCATATGGCGCTTAATCCGAAACTGGCCTTCCCGTGGTGATTTCCTTCCTTCCTCAGCTCAGCTCAGACTTTTCTCCGTGCAGCCACGTACATCGAAGGCTTTTCTGATCCTAAAACAAATGTTTTTCACTACATGTCCAATACCACTTTCAGTGCTGGTGGCGTCGCATGGTTAAAATAAGAAAGGACTCTCCACGGGAATGGAATTCTTTGAAGTACACTGGATAGGGGGTCTGTGTTTCTGCACACACACACACACACACACACATTCATACACACACATCCTTGAATTGTTAGACATATGAGGACAACCCCGTGACTTGTATTGTCTCTTTAACCCCTTGACTTGACATGACAGCATGCCGACACTGACCCTAAGCTCTTCTCTCACCTTATTTTGACCTAAATTCAGCTTCTGCTTCTAAAAATACTCTCTTGACAGATGTGGTCTCACAAAGTTTTACCATAATTGACCACTTTCTGGTTTCTGGGGACGTTTGGACCCCATGGAAGATTAAAAAAATCTTGTATAAATCCTATTTAAACCACAAACACACAGTCCTTTGGGAGCTGTGGGAGCTCTCTAAGCAGGAGAAAAACAGAGTCTTTGAAATTTCCAAGCGGCATCATAATATAATGATACAGTTCATTGCATCTGCTGGAACTGTATACAGCATAAGACCTCAGCATAACCCCGTACGACCCTCAGGGCCTTTGGTCTGAGGAGCCATCAAAACAAGGCCTCACCAGTCGTCTCTCTCCTCTGTCTTTCTCGCTCTCCTCGTGTTATTTGTTCAGTATGTAGTACAAATTTCCCCATGTTGCAGGCATATAGGGATCAGTGCAGCGAACTGTGCCCAACCTCAGCTTACCTTATGGAGCTCGTTACAATGCCACAGAGTTCAGGCCTGACAGATCCAATAACCCCTCCGCCATCGTTCAGGGGAGAAATTGCTCGGAGCGATCCACGCCGAAAAACGCCCCGCGCCTCACCCCGCGTTTAAAGTTATGATCCTTATCGTAATTAATTCAATAAAGCGGTAATGTGCTGCAAACCCGGCACCCCCCTGCCTCGTCCAGCGTGCAGGGGGATATAGGCTTTCAGGTCCAAGCTCTCTCACTGACTTCAGTGTCGAAGGTAATAGGGAGCAGACAGGAGTTAGACAGCGATAGGTATGTCTGCACCGGTGCGAGTAAAGAGGCCTAATCGAATTTGTTTTAGACTTTAAAAAGATACTTTCAGGGGTTTGTGTTAATAACCTAATAATAATAAGAAATGGAAAGCTGATCCAAGGTCAACAGTGGAAGGAGGCCATTTTTAATTTGGAAAACTGGAATGGGCTCCAAATAATTGACTACCATCCTGTGGATGCGCACATTGGTTTCCAGGGCCCCTAGAAGATCACACTGGTGATGAAGTAGAGCCATGAAGTCCATGATGACCTGAATAACACAAAAAAAAAGGGTTAAAAAATAGATTAATAGTGACAGATGAATACAATGTTGTGTTACTCAGGAACATAATTAGACAAAATATCTATTAGTAAAAATATAAGAACTGCAAAGAAATAAGATACAGTCAAATATTTGTAACGCACCAAATGGTAGTAGCTTGAGTTGGCTTCAGCTCACAGAGTCTGTATGTTGAGAAACTAATCAAAAACCTTGGTTTGGTTTTGTCAAAACTTTAATCTACGAGGCTGTTAAAATTGACCATCTGACTCCTTTCTTACGCCAAAGCACATTACCTGGAATAATATCAATATTATCACTGAAAACACAAGGCATGTCATCACAACATTTTAGGATAATTGGAAACGTGACCCGGCTTTAGATGTAAAATAATAGTCAGTCACATGTATTGTTTTACTCCAGCTTTAATTATTTAAACATACTTCTGGAGATTGAAACACAGATTCAAGACACTGAGAGTTGTCACACAGTTGTTACAGTCAGCATAGTGTGGTGGTCACTGGTGGTTTTAGGCATCAACTGCTACAGTGTGTGCTCTTTTCAAGTATGAGCTGACGGTAGCAGAGTCAATCGGCTCTCATTTCTGTAAATGGGGCAAGGAAATTAACTTAAGAAATGGACAGATTTGCCAAAGAAAAATCATTTCCATTCAAAGTGCAAATCTGCAATAAATAAATGTACAATATTATGTGTACTTAAGTGAAGTTTGTGTTGACAATTGTTTGTTGACATTAGCTTCATAAGCTAATCATTGGTAGCATTGAACACTGTTGCTGCTGTGGAAGATCAGAACCACTGAAACACTTTGAAATCACCTCAGTAGAAAAGTCAGTCAACAGGCTATTATTGTGGATGGAGGCAAAGAAAAATAATAAATGGAAGAATCTCTTTTTTGTTATGGCAGTGTCACATTTTTGACCAGGCAAATTAGACTTGTTTGCACTTGAAGACAGATTCTATTTATTAAAAAATTTATTAAAAAAATGTATTAAAATTTTATGAAACATGTTCCTGTGACATTAAGTGTAAATGCTCTGCTTGGGTCTGAATTCTTCATTAGTTCAACTCCTAGTCCATATTCAAACTTATTTCTGAATAATGACACCAGAAAGATCATTTTTAAATCTGACCCTTTAAATGCAGGTTGGTGTTATATGTGCAAATGTTGTGGTGTAACTAGTTAGAGATGTTATAAATTAAGGAGGAATTAAAACAGGTTGGAGAAATCCACTCAATGTTGCTCGAATAAATATAAAAATATCTTTGCAGCACCTGGAGGGTTTACATTTAAACTTCCTAAACGATTAGGGTCCAAAATATCCAAATAAATGAACCAATGTCTAATAAAAGTGGGTTTAGCTAAAATATCACCCCTTTAAATGTTATTTTGTTTTTCTTTTCTTTTGTTTCTTTCCCTTTTTTAAATAAATAAATATATTGACTTATTGGAAATACTAGTTGTGATATGAATTTTTTTTCCCCCAAATCTGTCACATTTTTAAGTCAGTAGAGTCTACAGGAAATTTCCACTTCTTGTTCCATATTGACACTGATGCTCGTACACCTTAATCCAACTTCAACTGGGCTCTAAATATACGTGCAAACATGTTAGTTCAACTAAAATGAAAGTTCTAATAGTCTCATGCACCCAGGTAATGTGACTGAAAGTAGATCTGTTTCTACATGTCTACAGATCAGTCAGAGTTCAACAAGTGTTCATTGTCCATTGTTACCAATTTAACACGTCATTATTGATTATTATTGTAGTCTGTGACGTCATAGGTCCACTGGAAATGACTCAGTACTACAGTAACATGTTGAAAAAGTGCATCTTACGACCTATTGTAGCGGCGGTAACATGACTAAAATCTAATACACTACTGTACCATGCATGTAGATGAGGACAAAGACAATAATCTAATTCACTGTAGCTTGACTGTCGGGGAAATGTTTCCGAATGTGCAGCTGTTATAAGCTTTCATGTTTGGTCAGTGAACCTGGTCAGCATTGCAAAACTTCATTTCAAAATGGATGAAACAATTTTTTTGTTTGTTTGTTTGTAATGTTTGTAATTAATATTTTTTTTAAATTCAAATCAACACATTGTATTATAAAATAGATGAAACTATCAAGAGAACGAAATATAAATCCTTGTCTGTAAGTAAAAATACAGGTACGTTTCTTGAGTTCCTTCCTCTGAAATCGGAAAAAGTGTCAGTATGATTGCATGTACCTACGTACATGCATGTATCTACGTTGAGCTATTGGCAGTAATCAAGCTAATAACTTAACTGGAGTTTCTCAGAAGTCTGAGTTTACATGCTAGCAAACATTACAGCAAGTGAATCTAATTATTGTTCCACTCCCAGACACTAGATGGTACCACATGCTCTTTCATGTTAGCATTCTTCCAGATTTCACCATAGAAGAAGAAGAATCAATAAGAAAAGTGGCAAATTTGAAGCAGGCGTAGTAATAGGTGGACGACACTGAGAGAAGATATGAACGACAACGATGCAGCAGCTCAGAACATATCGTACATACTGTCCTGTTTACTCTGATTTATTACAGGTTATGTGCATGTTGTTATGTTGTGTCTCTGGTTTCTTTCAGAAGGGGGTGTGTCCAGGCCAGTCTTAATTAAGTTAAAGTTGGGTGGCGTTCAGAGGAATTCGATTAGAAATGCATTATCTGACTTGGTTAATGTGACTTCTAAAACTCCAGTTCATTTTTTAAATTATTCTCTGACATGGCTTTTAAAACTTTGCCTTTAGTCAGAATAAGGCAATAATTTGAATTTATCGAAGTGTATATAAATGCACTGAGTGTAAATAAGGAGCAGGGTAATCCAACCAAAGAATTATTTAGGATTTTTGTGCATGGTAAATAAAAAGGGGGAAAAAATTGTAACAGGACCACCTTTGAACATAGGAAAATAAAACAATGTTTTAATCCAAACACTCAGTTCTGCTAAGCAGAGACATCCAGTGCCTTAAGGCGCTGAGCTGAGCTCATTCTCCTGTTACATTTTCAGGAAAGAAAATAGTCTATGTCCATTACTGACACGCTGGAAAAAAATTGGCAGGGACAAATTCATTGAAAATTTGAATATTATGAAATCTTCCCTCATAATTTCCATATTATGTTTATATTAGTTTCCTGTTTATCCACATCCAGGTAATGACAGTTCTGCTCATGTTGTAATCTGGGATCTGGGGGGGTGATGGGGGTTATAATATTAGTCACAGGTTCATTAGCAGTGTGAAGATGAGGCCATTTTGATGATTGGTTTGTGTGTCAGTGGGTGGTGATAGTGGCGGTGGTGGGGGTCAACAACTCCTCAGTCAGTATACCTCAGTATATATGACCAACATTTGCACCCACCCGCCACTCCACACTCTCTCTCCCTCTCTGAGTCCCCCTTCAGATTGATTAAATTGGATCAAGATGACACCAATAATTGGCTCAAGCTGGGGCCGGTGCACAGACCCAACGATCCATATCTAACTCCTTTTGTTGCGATGGTGTCCCTTTTCCCTGCACCGCGCTCCATTTGGAACGGTTTACCTTGGCTCCGTCACAAGCGTTTTAGCACAATCCCCCGCTGAACACAACAGCTCGCTGACATCATGAGAGAGACGGAAAGGTTACATTTTTCACAGATGTCCGGGAAATTATCGACACTGGCTTTTTACGGCCACCCAATTCATCCCTTTTGTTCAATATCCTCAGGGGAGTCACACACAGAGAGACGATGAGGTGTTTTGGTGTGAAATGTTCCTCCTTAGTATCAATATCCATGATCTTAAGGAAAAAATAGATTCAGAACTCCAGGAGATGATTTATTTTGAGTGCCTGAGTGTTAAGAAATAGCGATATTAATCTGTGCCTGATCAGTGTATTAAAAAAAAAAAAAAAAAGGAAATGATAAATTGGACACTGCATGGATGAAGTGTAATTTTGGCACAAGTTGAAAGAACACAAATATATTTTTAATTCTTGGTTGAAAAATCCAGGGAATTTTGATTTTATTGCAAAACTTAAAGGACAGAAATGGCTGCTAATCAGCTTTCTCCTCAACAAGGCTGATTTATTTTTTATAGAGATGGCAAAGCAAAATGTTTGAAGCTCTAATGAATTTAAAGTAAATTGTTGCAAAGTGCAGCAACATGAGCACAGAAAAGCTTAATCAGAAACAATATACAGCTCACAGCTCCGGCTAGTGACCTGCCGTTGCCTGCTAAATAGGTCTGACATGTTTGTTATCCTTAGAAATTCCTGACTACTGGAATCTACTTTCACCCTTCAGGTTGCTGATTTTTCCTGGCCTCTGCATCATCTTGGCCGTGCTCCCTCTACACCGTTAAAAGACACATAAACATCTCAAGAACTCTGTGAAATTGGTTGATATGTAGAGACACAGATGCCAACATCCACCACTTTCAGAAAAAAAATAAATTCAAAATGAGGCGGGTGACAAATTAAAGTAAGAAAACAACACAGGCACTGGCTGACCACTTACCATCAGACCTTAAAACAACTGTATATTAGTGAACTAAAGTGTATATATATCACTAAAACCTATATATCCTACTGCAGCCCATAGTATGTTTAATAATGATAATTAACAGTGCTGTCAAATGATTAGAAATGTTGTTTTGTTTTTTTTAAATCACAGGCTTCCTATGGATTAATTTTGAATAATCAGTTAAATATGAATCCTTCTTCATCTAAAAAATATTAAAAAAATTAATTCTGCATTTTATTTTTCAACGGGCTCAAGAAAAAATGGAATATAAGCTCTATGTACTGTACTTAATGTTTTTGTTGCAAGCTACAGAATAGGCAATGCATTAGCTGAAGTGCTAGAAGAATCTCTGACTAACAGACACTTTGCGTTAATGTAGTATTTTTAGCTGGAAGTGTTTTGAAGAAAACTCTGTTCTGCAGTGTGTGTTTAACACTTTTTTGCCAGTTGATTGATCTGTCTTGGGGTTCTTTCGTACTTCAATGTCTGTGTTTTTGTGTATGTATAATGCTAACGACTTAGACAAACTGCCTGCGGTGCATTGGAAGAGATGTTCAGTCATTTTTTGCTGCAAATAATGGGTTAATTGTGTTAAAATTACGTGATTATTTATAAAATGACATTACTAATAAGTTGTAAATTCTATGGTAATTTGTGACAAGATAGTGAAACTGTATGAAATGTGTCTTTTGTACCACCTATCTTTAACACACTAGCTTACTGTATGTTAACAAAGCTGCTACTGCTCGCTAAGTCTGCTAAGTTGATATACAACTGCTAACTTGTGCAGGCTGGCTAACCATTATTGGTTATAGTTGCTGTCTGCTATTCTGTTGTTTAAGTGCAAACTGTATATTTTAAAGACATGTTTCCATGGGTTTCAGACCCTTCAGTGTTCTAAAGGCAGAAAACAAACACAATTATTGAACCCAAATAGAAACGTGGCTGTTTTTTTGTTTTGTTTTGTTTTGTTTTCTCTCTATTATTATTGATTTATAAATGATTATTATTAACTTAAATACTGTATGTGGTATGTGTACCCTTGGGTAGGTGGGACTGGGGTTACTGTATAATTGTGAAAACGTATAAAGTTATTAAGAAAAAAAAAGAAACGCGGCTTCTTAGCATCCGTACTTGGTAGAAACTTTTCCTCTTTAACTTTTTGGAGCTTCACTGATGAATTACCACTAAGAATTACCACCTTATTAGCGATCCATTACTTGTAATAAGTGGTTACAAAGTAATTTTTACAATGAAATTAAATCAAAATGACCATAGAATTACGATGTTGTTAGTGAGCTGTAATGTAAAGTATAAAATTTTTAATCAGCGTAATGATGATGATGGATTAATCTGTGTTAATGCATTTATTTTGACCGCCCTAATAATTAAATGTTTTAACTAATGCACTTTTGAGGTTCATTCATCTAAAATAAATCTAAAATTCATCTAAAATCTTTTGTTCCATTGTACACAGTTGCCCATAAAGTTGTAATAATTTTGTTTTCGGGCACATTGTTTTTTTATTAGTCATACAGTGGTCAAAAAACGTTTTTGGACACCCCATGCATCTGTGATATATTGCATTAAATATCATTCTTAAATCACTGAAATCTGCCAAGTATTGTTCCCTTCTAAAAAACCCACATGTTCCCTTCTGCATGTGTTCTGGTCTGTCGAGGTCAAAACTGGATGTTTCAGTAGAAAACTATCCAGGACATAACATGTTGAAACTGTCAATAATTTTTTTTCTCTCATAAACAATAAACCAAAACAAAAATAAATCATTTGCATCTGTTTGTCTGATGCAGCCACATCTGTTGAAACACAAAAAGTATTTTTCTGCAAATATTTCATGATAATATTGGAAACTGTGTACAAATTTAAGAGGGTGCGAAAACTTACCCCCCCTGCTGTACATCAATAATCACTGACCAGGTGCAATGATTACATACTGAGTCCCAGTCGCACTTTATCTATATTTATTCTACGGGCCTCTAGAACGTTGTGATAGCTCCCGTTCACTTTGAATTGACATTCCCAGCCTTCAACAGGCACATTTTTTTCGATAACCGCCCGTTGCGCCGTTAACGCCCGCTGCCAATGCCAACGGGTTTTCTCACTTCAGATTCACGGTACAGTATCACTCCGCAGGTAGTTCGGCCACTTTGAAACTAAATATTCACTCCGTTGTAAGGGCTATTTTATCCAATGTTAACCTTCCCTGATGTTATCCTGACCGTAGTCAAAAAATCAGGGGAAATTGCCGTCCTCCTCTCGTACAAAATCTCCAGGGCAGAAGTAAGTATTTTACCCCGGGGTTAACTCCTCTATGCTGGTTTTTAGAAAACAAGGAGTGGTTTCAGTGAGCTTCGTTTTCAGTATGTATTTGCAAGAACGGGACAACACCTGCTCCGGTCGCCGACCTGACTGTGTACATCCATCTTTCTCCGCCCAAAACTCTCTGCACCCCCCTTCTGTCTGCCCTGCCTAACCTGCATCTTATTGGCTATTTCATAACACTAGTCTGTTAGAGTAGTGAACTCTGTAAACTGTAATAACTCACAGAATAAGTGGGATAATGTATGGCCCACAAGTTACTATCAGAAAAATATTCCCTGACAGGGCCAAACAGCACCCCAAATATAATAAATCACATTGAGACAATTATTTCATGGGAACATCTTAAAAAATATATTTTATTCCAACTTAATGGATCTGCCAAGTTGTTTTGTGGTAGCACTGATACATTTTGATAATTAGCATTAACTGAAAAGAAGTCCAGTGTGATGTTAAGTCTAGTGTCTGATAGGAAAGTGGCTACTTTGTAAATAGATCATGCATTATGTCAGTGCAGCTGGAATTAACACTAGGATGGATGAAGAAAAAGTAATGTCATCTAACATGAGTGTGAATAGGATGTTTGCAGGCTCTAATGTTTATTACAGATTAGAGCTGCACATTATATTGTTTGAGCATCGACACCGCAATGTATGTGTGCACAAGAGAGAATATTTGTATTTTATTTTTTAGTATTTTTCACTTTTTTGTATACATAGTTTTATTTTTGTTCATTATGTTATGTATTTATTTATTTTTTATTCCTTTATGTTTATTTATTTATTATTTGTCTTTTAAATTGTTGTATTCATACATTTATTTTATTTTTATTATTTGTCTTTTTTATTTCTATATTCATCTATTATTTATTTTTATTGACTTTTTAACATTTTTTAAATGTATTTTTAATTATTAATTTTATTTAATTATTTTGGGTACAAGAAGGATTACAGTGAAATGTACCTTCTGTGTCAACAATTTACATATTACAGGTTTTTTTAAAATCGTAATGTTGGTTATTCCTCATATCGTGCAACCCTATTACAGATTTTGCAGATGTATCAGCTCTCCTGGGGGATCAATAACAAAAGGTATCAAACAGTGGTGAACAACAGCAATACACTGTGTCTTTGTGAGTCACGTTCTCCATAGTGAATATGAGTTATGACCATCCTTTATTTCATTCCATATAGCACTGGTGAAAAAAATGGATTGACATACATTCAGACACTTAGACTTTGATGCATTTAGTTATTTGTGAATTCCATGGTTTAGCCTGTTGTTCACTTTGCCCACAAGGTACAGTAACTAGGTTTACATCATGTTTTTTTTTTAAATTCTGAATCATTTATTCAGAATAAAATCATTCAGAATTAAAGCTATTTCCTTTGTGTTTACATGGACACGAATAAAGGTTTACAATGGAAACCTATTCTGCTGTAGTTAATTGGTCTTTCAGAGCTGGAGGTACAGAGGGTTCTGATTGGACAGAATGGCGTCAGGATGTTTACTGAAAGAAAATGAACATTTCCTGTTTTGCGTTCGTTTCAACTATCAACATGGAAGGACAGATACTACATGTGATGTTTGCATTTATTTTTGTGATAGTTACGAAACAGCAGCTCAACCATAGGAATCAACAAACTACACTAATGCCGGCAGCGTGGAATATGTGTGTCATCATCAACAAGATGAGGAGCCTGTGAAGAATGACAGGAATAAGGTTAAAGCAGAATTAACTGTTTAATTCGGAATTAACATTGGAATAAACCAGTGACTTTATTCAAAATTAAGTTTAATTCAGAAATATCACTTTCAACTGGAATTAGGTGTTTATATGGTCTTTTTTTTAAACTGGAATTAACATTTATTCTGAATTAAAAAGATAAACAGTCATGTAAACAGGGCAACTGGAAAACATAAACTGTAAGTGAAAATACAATACAAGGTTGCTTATTTGAAAAATTTATTAAATCAAATATAGCTGTAGTTTTCACGGAAATAGTATGTTAACAAAACAATATTTGTATGTAAAAATTATGTATTTCTATTATTTTGAGAATATAAAACTGTAAATTTAAAAACAATGTGATGCTGTTTAAATTGCAAGACCACGGTCTTAAAATAACTGCCTTCAGTTATTAAAAAAATAAGAAAGTAATAAAAAAAACATTATAAACATGTAGTACCAATGTGGGTCAATTGGTAGAGCAGGTTGTCCAGTGACTGAAGGTTTGGTAGTTCAAATCCTGGCTCAGACTGTTCATGTGTCAAACTGTCCATGCACCCAAAGTTTCTCCCAGTAAGACCTGCTGGATTTGTCAAGTACTTTGAAACCATGAAGGTGCATGAACTGTGCTATAGTGGTATACACCCACGTGACCCCTCCTAGTGTGTCCGCCATACTGCCATTCTCCTCACATGTAGTCAGCGATGAAAATTCCAAATTTAGTTGTAAATTATTCTTATATCAGTTCTGATGTAATTGTGTTTAGTCAAATCTTAGTTCAGCTTTAGTTTGTTTGTTTTGTTTTGGGTTTTTTTTTTACAAATATAGTGCCCTTTAGCCTAAATCTTTACAGTAATACACTTTAAAGACATCTATGCTAAATGGGTTTTCCATTTCTACAATGAAATATATATTTTAGTACTTTTTAGGCACAATCCTAATGAGGTAATTTTCCACATTTCAGTAGTAGTTTGTCCACTCAGTGTGCTGCAGCTTTCACAGCAGTTCCAGGGTTCATTTCACTACTGACTAGACTGGATCAGGCTAATGCTAATGTTTGCTAGTGCACACAAATATGCTGGATTTCTTTGATAAGAGAAAATTCATACATTTTACTCCAATTCCAAACTATATTTGCAGAAAACTCCATTAATTACTTTCAGGAGTGCAATTTACCTGATCCAAAATTAAGACTGCAAAGCCACATGTAGTGCATTGAAACACTGTCATTAGCTGTCACCAAACACTGTCATCAACGTTTTGCCTGTTAATTGCAAACAACTACTTTTTTCTCCGTGGTGTTTCTTTTGGGATATGATAGAAGGCTATTCCCTTTGCAGAATCACGTTTTTGATTGGATCTGACTGTACAGCAACGCTCAGACATTGTTGGTTTCTTGTTGTTTCTGGAGGAGACTAATGTTACTGGCGGTTCGGTAGTTAGCATTTGCACCGTCAAAATGGAGGCGCTCTATGACATGACTACATACAAGTGGGAATCTCCTATATAAGTGCAGTCCAAATATTTATCCTATGACTGTGAATAGTTCACACCAGTGTCATGTTCATACGACCATCAAATAACCCCCATGTTCTATTAGTGTAAGAAACCACTCAAAGAGGGACAGTGATAGATAGATAGATAGATAGATAGATAGATAGATAGATAGATAGATAGATAGATAGATAGATAGATAGATAGATAGATAGATAGATAGATAGATAGATAGATAGATAGATAGATAGATAGATAGATAGATAGATAGATAGATAGATAGATAGATAGATAGATAGATAGATAGATAGATAGATAGATAGATAGATAGATAGATAGATAGCATTTCACATAAAATACCATAGGTGAACAGAAATGAAATATCAGTGTACAATCAACATAATTAAAAACATGATTAAACCTAAACTACTTTAAAAGAGTATGCAGTGTGTGGGACCTTGGGAACGGTTACATCAGGTAAATGGTCCAGGTTATCAGTGCAAAATCAGAGAACCATAGACTGGCCCTGGCTGATGCATTCAATTAGGCTCCGCAGCACTTTATCTAATGCTTTAACTGGTTCCTAGAGGCTGAGGTGATCCTGCTGTGCTGGACCTGTGGACAAAACCTCAGCCTGTCAAATCTGATTGAAGCAAAGCCTTGTGAATCCCATCTCTTCGTCACCAAGGTTACTAATCAGATTTCCATCCTGTACAGCCACATGCAGGATTTCCTGATCAAACGCTGCAAGTTGGCCCCACCAGCCAGCCAGACCCATTATCTAACATGTTTTCTATGTGGAAGGGTCAAGCACAGTGTAAAACTCTGGGAGAAACACTATACCTGTCTTTTGGAGCAGGCTGGAGGTAGAGCCACCGACAGGTTAAGGGGGGGGGGGTCAAAGTCAGGACTCAACCCAGTTTCAACTCACATCAGGGGATAAATAAAACTGGAAAATATTAAGAGCGCTTTCAACCTGAAAGTTTCTGAAATCCAAGAAGACTTCGGATTAACCTTATTGATTTATCTTCATTTATTTAATCAATTTACTACAACTAGTAATAATCTCAGTGGTATAAACGGGACCTATCACAGAAATCTAACTTTTTTCTTTTTTTTTTTTACACATATTATACATGTAGAAAGTGTCACACAAAGTCTTTCTTGTCAATAAAAATAACACTTCAAAGATTAAACCAGCCAAAAAGTCTACAGGTAATACTTTGAGTCATGGTAGAGCCAATCACATGGTCACATGTTTATTGACACAGAGCTGACCTTTGAACCCAGCCTGTGCCTGCCAAGAGGTATGATATTAGTCATGCTAGCTTGCCATGTGTGTGTGTGTGTGTGTGTGTGTGTGTGTGTGTGTGTGATGCTTTGCTACAGCTGAGCTCCCTTCAACTGCAGCCAAAGCTAATACCTGTCTAATGCTGCAGACCATGGGAATCAATGGAGTTGTACATGTTAGTAAGAAAGCTGTTAAAGTTGTAAAATGACATGCATATTCAAGAAAGTTCACTCTCCGTTCAAGGTTTTGATGAAAAAACTGAAAAGAACTTTCACATCATTTAAGAAATATGTTTATAGCAGACATTTGCACAGTTATTACCCACAGGCGGTCAAATGTGTAAAACCTTTTTAAACTTTTTATGCACATCAGCACTTTTAAGTAATATTTTTTATGGCTGCATTGGGACTTTGTAAATTAATTTTTTCATCTGTTGTGCTATGTATAAATGATGTGATATGTATATATATATATATATATATATATATATATATATATATATATATATATATATATATATATATATATATATATATATATGACATGTATATATTAATTTATTTTAGCCTTTTATGATATGTTGTTGTTGTCTTATGATATAGTGCTTTTATGATGTTATCTGTCATTGATGATTTTGTGGTGGTGTGAAGAGAGAGACACATGTAGTTTCAATGTAGTTTCATTGTGTCTCACAATGACAATAAAAGTCTTGTCTCATCATCTGAACCTGCTTTATCCTCACTAGGGTCACAGGGGTCACTGGGGGGCCTATTCCAGCTACAATAGGTGAAGGCGGGGTACACCCTGTTTGAGTCTCCAGTTCATCTCAGGGCTGAACATATATAGACAAACAATCACTCTCACATTCACACCTATGGACAATTTAGATTAACTAATTAACCTATCAGTGCATTTCAGTTGGATTCTGTTTCTGAGCTTGTGATTGGGTGGGCTCAGATGTCAATCAGGGTGGGCCCTGCCCACCCAGGCCTGCTCATACATCCGCGCTGGCTCATGTACTGAGTAAATTCAAGAACTTCATCCACTTGTCAGCTATGATCAGCCTGCTGTTTTCAATTAATACACTGTAATAAAATAAAACAATAAGTTACTTGAATGTGTAAATGCTGAAGCTGTATTCTACTTTTTGTTTGACATTGATAGACCATTAAAACTGGAGTTATATGCTTTTATAGTTTAAAAACTATTCACTAACTGCTTTACATCTTCATACTTGCAACTTATATTTCAATTGAGTG
>CM035795.1:19335951-19400821 GCA_020466265.1 Siphamia tubifer | reverse complement strand
TAAATCACTTCTTCCTGTTCACGTTTCCAACATATCCTGAAAATTTGATTAAAATCTGTCCATAGGTTTTAGAGTTATCTTGAACACAGACAAATAAACAAACAGATAAACGGCGGAGGTAATAAATATGCAATTTTCAAGTATTAGTTATTATTCAAGTATAACAGCCTCAAACATAATAAGGATTGCTCAGTAGATAGAGTATATTTCCAGATAACACTAAGTGAGTTTAAAGGTTTTTTTTTTTCTTCTTGGGGGGGAATTTGTCACAGAAGAATGTTAGGGGGTACGTTTTGCAAAACTAATAAATGAAAGAAAATGGAGTAGCTCTAATAAGTAAAACATGTCTGTTAATGATGACATGGTAACACTAAGAAATAGGTTCAGGATAGAACGACCCTTAGAAATAAACCAAAGGAAGTGAAGCTCACTGCCGTCATTATTCTAATAAATTAACTTTAGTTGCATGTGATTCTCTAAGGCAGTAAAAATGAAACAGACAAGTCAAAATCATTTAAAGGAAAATAGAGACAAAACAATTTGATGTAAAACGAGTCAGTGACGTGAGATAAAGGACAGTTCAAGGAAATTAAAACTTCAGTAAAAGTAGAAGGGCTCCCAGAGAGTGTGGATCTGCCAAGGCCAAGAGTGCACGGTGTGTTTTGTTTTCTCATTTAACTCTTATCATCTTCAGTTGTGAGTTAGTCTGGTCTGGAGCTGTCCAGAGTAAGAAAGAAAGAAAGAAAGAAAAAGAAAGAAAGAAAGAAAGAAAGAAAGAAAGAAAAAGAAAGAAAGAAAGAAAGAAAGAAAGAAAGAAAGAAAGAAAGAAAGAAAGAAAGACAGAGAGAAAGAAAGAAAGAAAGAAAGAAAGAAAGAAAGAAAGAAAGAAAGAAAGAAAGAAAGAAAGAAAGAAAGAAAGAAAGAAAGAAAGAAAGAAAGAAAGAAAGAAAGACAGAAAGATGAAAACACTTCCAGGTTCTGTTCCTTCTCGTAGCTTCCACACTAAAGGTGTCATTGGTTCGTGTCTCGTCTCTGCACAAAATATAATAAAAAATGAACAGTTTTCATGTAATTTTTCAGATCAGATGGATGGAAGTAAAAACGTCCAGAACACAAGTTTGAGTTACTACTAAAATAAAAATAAAATAAAATACCAAATGCTGGTTGGTGGAAGTTTTTAAAAGTTTGTCAAAATGTAAAACGTTGAGAACTGAGGAGAATAAAGGATGTGTTTTAAAACACTGTCTGTGTGAAGATCCTCTTATTTCTCTATAACATTTTAAAGTGTTGTTTTATACATATGTAGTTATACAGATTCCCTTGTCAGCTGCTTGGTATAAAAGTATCTGCTAAATACATAAATAAAAAACTGAAAAAAAAATAAATATGTGTCAATGTTTTCCCTGTAGAATATGTCTGTTTAAGTTTTTCTATTCAAACTAATGCATTCACTTTTCATGCATTCTGTACAACACATAAGTATTTAAAATAAATATCAAAATACTCTGGTAAAAGTAGAAGTACTGATTCAACTTCAAATAACAGAAGTACAACATCTCAATTGTAATAAAGTAAGAAAAAGTAAAAACTAATACTTATTTAACCAGGAAAAATCTGACAAATTTCCAAAGTATCTAAAAGTAAAGCAATTAAAAGTGATTCACAGTACTCAATTTTTTGTGGGTATGGGCAGGAAATTTAGGAAAAATTGAGAGAAAAAGTCAAAATTGTGAGGAAAAAGTCTGAAATATTAGATAAGAAATGTATGATTATGAGATAAAAAAGTGAAAATGATGAAATACAAAGTGAATAAGTCACAGTTTCTCTCCTCCACTGTCACAACTGTTTAGTTTGGAAAAAGTCATGAGTATGTTCTGAGAATGTAAGGAGTAAAGAACAAATATTTATGTCGGAGGAGGAAAAATAAACTGGCCAGAAAATGAAATACACAAGCAAAGTACAAATACTTGAAAATATACTTCAGTACAGTAACAAAGTACTTCTACGTAGTTACTCCATCGATGTGTTAGAACCTTTTATCACATTCATTGAAAACACACTTTTGTAATTTGTTTAGTTTCATCTTATTAACACATAACTTTTTTTTTTTTTTTCTACAAATATCTTTATTGACTTTTTTTTTCTGTAATTAATAAAACAGACACATACAAAATAACAAAAACAAAACAGGCACAATCCCAAGTACACTCCCCAGGGACGATAGTAAGTATATTTACAAATTACTATGAATGAGAAAAGGAAAAATCAATAAAACATACATAACATTTAGCACATGAGGCAGACAATTGTTTCCTCTGCTGATCACGGTGGTCGCTTGTTGATGATCACTTTGACTGAACACATTTTGGCAACACTTGCACCAAATGTTCATCCCCCCCCCCTCCCCCTCCCCTCCCCCTCTTTACCTTATTATGTCAGAAATAAGACCCCACTCTACGAAACCCATTGAAAAGTTGAAGTTCACAGTTCAGGTCTTTTTCCTTCTACACTGCTTCAGCTCTCGCCTCTGTCAGTCATCGACCTCGTCACATGTGTCAAATCATGACGTGCGCCTCTGGCCGCCCTCACCCCCTCGCCCCCTTGCCCCATGGGTTAAAACAATACACCACATCCTTCTATTGTGCCCGCCGTGCCCGCTTTAGCCAACGTCTGGGCCTGCATATCACGCCTCTTGAACCCCGGTGATGTGGGCATAGGTGTGGGTGCCCATCCTGTCCTCAGGCCTTATACGTGTGCGCGGTCACGTGTGTCTCCGCCACCAGGCCACCAGTGAAGGGAAGCAGACGTTCACACATGCATGCATAAGCGGGAATCCATTAAGCCCCATGTTAAACAAACTCAACATGTGCTGCTTCCTTTTCCTATAATGAGAGCTTTTATCCACACTGACCTGGAGGCGAGCAGCTAGAGGGTCCAAGTCTACACTGAGAGTTGAAAGACAAGGGCAGGACCCTGAGGTTAGTCCATGTAGGTGAGAGGTCAAAGACAATGTCAATGTAAATTACAAATGTCTCTGACAGATGTTGAGCGGCACATCTGCTATGGGCTCAAAGTTAGGGCCGCAGCTAAAACGTTTTCTCATTGATCTGCCATCTATTATTCTAATTAATTGAACAGTTGTTGGTTTCATATATGTCCAAAAAGTCTGAGACAAATGTCAATCACTGTTTTCCAAAACCCCAAATTATGTCCTCAGATGTGTCTTGTTTTGTCCACAAACCAAAGATCTGATGAAGCAGCAAAGAAACAACTAGAGCAGAGCTGTGTTGTAATAAACATCCAAAATGTACTATTTTTTTTTTTCATTTCATTCTGTAATAAACTGCCGCATTTTGTAATAAATTTTGTCGTATTATATAATAATTTATTCCATTTTGCAGCAGCAGGGTGTTGAGTTTTAATGCTGGTAATTAGACATATTCGACATGGACAATTAGAAATCACGGAAATATTTTGGAAATATACATTTTGTTGTTTGTTTAACCTTTTGAAGCAATTTCATGTTTGTTTAAAATGAATGTTAGTGGATAAATGATCTGGTCACAGCAGCTCTATAAACAAGCAGAAGATACTTACGTTGTTTTACTTCTTAAGCCCCAAGGAGGTTTTCTGCCAAATTCCAGCTAAAATGCATGCCCAAATTAAAGTAAAATACAATTAACAAATAAATTAACTATGCTTTATAATTGTTATGATGTAATGCACCATGTTATTACATTTCCTAGAGAATAAAAAAAGTTAAATAAAAAAAAAAAATATTACAAAATGCCTTGGGGAACTTTATTAGAAATTGTGGTTTTATTACAAAATGAAATAAAGTTATTACATTTTGGATGTTTATTACAAAATGTACAAAACTGGGTGTCAAACATAAGGCTTGGGGGCCAAATCCGGCCCTCCAAAGAGTCCAGTCTGACCAATTTAATTTCAAGTAAGTCAACATCAGTAAAATGCTCTCATATTAATGTATAAAAACTCACAATTCCAATTGTTTCTCTTTGTAAATGTAATAATGTTCATGTCATTTTATTGTATTTACACTAAAATGATAATTTCACAAAATTATAAGTAACCTGAACAAGTTTACCAATATTCTGCCTGTTATTGAATGTTTTATGTATGTTTTGTTGAAATGTACATGTGTAAATGATAAACTGAGACATAATATTGTTCAAACTGCACATAGTTATATTAAGAAATTTCTGTTTGTTCATGTTATTAACATTGTTTTAAAAGGATGTAAACATTTTCATCACATAACTTTACTTGTTTAGCTCTAAAACATAGAGGAAAGTTTGGAGTTGACATTATTTTATTATTATTATGTTATTATATATATGTGAAAAACATATTGCTGCTATATTTAAAAATAATCAGTAGATAATTTTATGTTATTAGATCATGTTAAAATGATATAAACTGTCACATTATAACACAATAATATTTCTTGATGAAATATGAAAACATGAACAGATTTCACTAAAATGTAAAACATGAAATTCATGCTTCATTCAGTAAAAGGTGCCTGGAGAACAGATAGAGGAGTATAGATTATAGAGCAGTGGTGACAAACATGTGGCTCGGGGGCCAAATCCGGCCTCTAAAAGGGTCCAGTCTGACACCTGGAATAAATTTGTAAATACAAAAATGTTATACATATATATATATATATATATATATATATATATATATATATATATATATATATATATATATATATATATATATATATAAGCAAAATACTACCATAATAACCTATAAATACTCACAACTCTACATTTTCCTCTTTGTTAATTTTGAGAATTTTACTGTATTTACAATAAAACACACCATCATTTCACAAAAAACGCAAAGAACAAGAACAAATATGAACAGTTTGTAATGTCTGAAGTGTACGTTTAACAATGTTCTACCTGTTATTAAATGGTTTTGTGTATTTGTGGAGCCACTATCGCATGTTTGACACCTCTTCTTAATCTGCTTAACAACTAATTGTGTAACATTGTCTGTATAATTCCATAATCATAAAATTGTGGCACATTGTTGACTGTGATGATATATTTTACATCAAGAAATGAATCAAAATACATTTAAAAAAAAAAAAGCCAAATCATAGGCAAATAATAAATAAAACAATACTAATTAATAAATAATATATATATTTTTGAACTGCTATATTTGACCTGGAAAAATACAAAATACAAAATACTCATTTATCACTTTGTGATTGTTGTTAACCAAGCATTAATATTCATACTAACTGTAATCTATGGCTGTACTGAATCACACAGACTTACCTCACTATGAATGCACTAAACAAATAAATACCAAATATGGACCTAGATTGCATGTATTTTCCTTTTTGAAGACAATAGTACACAGTTGTATAGTTTAGAGCAGAGGTGTGAAACATAAAGCCCGGGGACCAAATCTGGCCCTTGGGATGAATTTGTGAAATGCAAAAATAGATTTTAAGATATTAATCATTTTAGTTCAGGTTCCACATTCAGATCAATTCAATCTGAAGTGGGTCAGAACCAGCAAAATATTATCATAATAATCTATAAATAATCACAACTCCAAATTGTTCTTTTTGTAAATGTAAATATTTTCACATATTTAGACTAAAACAAAGTATAATTTCACAAAATGTTTGAATAATCTTGAATAAATATATAAAGAAGTGTTTTTTCACGAGAAGTCACTGCAACTTTAAGAATAACCTGCCTGATTAATATCCACTATGATCTGTAAGTTATAATGAACACGAGGAAATGATAAACAAAAGCATAATTATTAAAATTGGGCTTATTATTTAATTTGTTTAGGGTTATTCACATTGTTTGAAAGAATAGTTTGTTAATGTACACATTTTCATTATTTAATTTTCTTTTTTTCACTCTAAAATATAGAGAAATATTCAGAGCTGACATTATTTATGTATTATTATATTATTATTTCACTGGTTCAGCCTACTTCAAATCAAATGTAATTAAATGTGGCCCCTGAACTAAAGTGAGTTTGACACCCCTGGTTTAGAGTAACTCATAAACACCTCAGTCATCACCTGTTCTCATAGTCATTCCAGCATAAATGCAATCAGTTTTTTTTTTTTTTTTTTTTTTTTTGTTTTTTTTTTAAGTGAAGAGTAAAACATACATTTTTGATAAGCAAATATATTTACCAAAACACCACCAGTGGAGAAAACCTGTTCTACTTCAGTCTTTTTGTATTGTTAGCCAGTCACTATGAATCCTGTCTTCCATTAATCATCATCTTTAAGCATCAATACTGTCCCTGCTGCTCATTTAAAACCTAAACTGATCATAAAGCACCAAAGCTAAAGCTAAACTTTTACTGAAAAACTGGCAAAGCACCAACAGGAAGTGTCGAGAAGATGAGGATAGATAGAGGCCAACCCAAGAGGTAAACGAACAAATGAGCTCATGTCATAAGTAGAATGAAAGAAGTAACACATGGAAGGAAGACAGTGTGAATGGGGAAGCAATGTCTTCCATGAGTCAGAGCTAAGGTCAAAGGGAACACATTCTCTTTGACTGGCTAACAGTAAATATAAGGCTTTGTCATAACTTCGCTTTAACAATGGAGCATTTGGGGCTTTGGTTTGCAGGCAAAGATAACCCTTTATATTATTACATCATGACAGGAGGTTGAGGAGGATTATGCAGACGCCTTCCTCTAGGTTCTAAGGAACAGAAACAAATGGAACCCAAAGGCAACAAAATAATTTCTACCACACACATCCACCAAAAGATTCTGGAAATTTTGGAAAACACCGTTTTACTCAACCCACTTATGCTAACATCCACATCACAACAAAGAAGCTATGCACATAACTTCACTGAGTATTATTCATAACAGTCCCTAACTGGAGACGGTGCCTCAGCAGTGCACTAAGCGTGCACAAATTTCCAAAACAGATATGGATCTTATCTACACCACATTTTGGATCAGGAAATTTGGAAAGCGGCGCAAGTTTTATCAGTTTAAGAAACACAAATGTAAAAAAAAGGTAAAGAAACTCTCACTGAATACATGTTACATTAATGACATTAAGAGTGCATTTGTATGAATGTTTTCTCTGTGTTTTAATAAAATTCACACACGTTCTAGTGCTGTCTAAGTTGTAATTTGAGAGCGGAGGGGACTTTTCAGAGGAAAGCAGCTCAAAGCTAAGTGAGAGCAGCTGATGTTGCATCATACTTCAAACATTCTTCAAATTAACAATATGTCAAAGGCTATGAGTGCTCTAACACACACACACACACACACACACATATAGATCTCTTGTATGATAAGGTCTAACCCTTGCACCTCTATAGATAAATGTGCTCTGTGTGTCAGTGTATGATAATGGACTTTTAAAAACTGTAAGCTCTCCCACAACCCTTTGCACCATGGGACAGATCACCGGGTACCAAAGGAAAGAAAAGCACCCTTTAAATATCATTCCTAATCCACCAACTCTATTATCACAAGGTTATGTTCTGAAGCGGCGGGAGGGGGAGATTCTCACCAGTGGCGGACACAGATGTTTCTGGAACCGTCCAAGGCCAGCTGTTGGAATGTTTTCCCACTGCATGAAGACACAGAGGCAGAAGGATGATTGGCTGCCCCCTCTGGGTCACATGACCCAGGTCATGTGACAGAGAAGAACCTGACCAGTGGGTTTGGCAGCTGACCGCTGCTGCTGCGGTCACCTCAACCGGGCCAACCCACGCGGGCCCGGGCCACTGATCTGAGGCCAGAGGGAGAGAGGAGGCGACTGTCTGCTGCATCAAAGCCTGGAGCCTCCCACTCACAAAGGGATACGCAGTATGCAGGCCCCGGACACACTAGTGGACAGGCTGAGGTCACTCACACAAATAGATGCTTTAGTTTAGTCCACACGCAGCAGACTGTGGTCCGTTTGGACAAATGCTTTTAACTGCTCTAAGACCTCTGATGCTTCTGTCTGTAGTCGTCCTTGATCCACACTTATTAACTCATTTTTCACTTTTACTTCTTTTTGTTATTTTGTGCAGTGAAAGCAGTAGGGTATCTCCTGAACAGGTGCTTAATGGGTAATCATCAAAAAATAAAACCAACTGCAGCTGATTTTTTTTTTTTTTTGTTTTGTTTTGTTTTGTTTGAATCCAGCTCAGCTCCAAATGATCTGTGGTGACAGACATGTCTAAACACCTCTAATGTCCGCTGCTAATTAAGATTAAACTCTTCTACATGGCACTGACAGGCAATATAATACACGGGTGTAGTGTGTCTGTGTGTTTGTGTGGGAGTGTGCCTACACTACATGAAATAAGATGTGTAAAACAGCCCAAAGTGAAAGAGGGTAAAATACACTGTGACATTACCTGAAACACTCAGGTTTAACGGCACTAAACCTTCAACAGTTATTCTGTGCTCTATGAAATCATCACTCAGAATCACATCACATTAGAATGGGTAACACTATAGAAAACTATACATACAATCTTAAAGTATGACTCTGAAGGCACCTTTTAAAATGATTATTTAGATAACACAGTATGTTCCCTTTATTTTCACAATATACTGTAATGTGCAAAAGTCTTAGCATTAGGTTTGTTGTTTTAGAAAAGTTATAGGAACAATATACATATATGCAACTCTATGTTTGTATTATGATACAGCCAGAATATATATGGAAATGTGTGCAGCGTTAAAAACAAAAGTCTCAGGGTTAGGGGGGAAAAAAAAAACAGCTTCTGCAAATCAAAGTGGCCACCACCACCACAGCATGAGATTCACTGTGTATGACTCTTTCATTTATGTTTCATTCAAGTCATTTTTGTTATGGACCTTTTTTTTTAAAATAAATAAATAAATTTAAAAAAAAATGTCTAGTATGTAGAAGCAATGTTGCCTTATGTGTATTTTTAACAGTAGTGATTGTGCATGCTGCATTTTCTTGTTGTAATTGAAAATAATAAATAAATACATATATACATATACAATAAATGACATTATGATCACAATAATTGTCCAATAAAAACATATTTAAAACCTTCTCAGTGCACTGTTAATTGGAAAATACATATACTGGTCACTACAGTAGACAGTTATTCTACAGTTTTTCTCTTGTATATTCATGTGTTTTGTTGTTTTAGTTCCATATCAGTCAGTTCATATCATTACTGTAACTAGTCTGTTCTTAATACCTGATCTGCACTAACATGTTTGCATGTAAATCAATTGCTTGTTGTTATTAGACTGTAATTAACAGTCTTTTCTTAAACAAAAACTGCATTAAAATGTTTTATTTCATTTCTGATATTGTGTTTTAAATACAAACGTCTTTGCTTCAAAGCTTAAACACATGTTGTCCAGCTGAGTGGACATTTGTGTGACTATAAAAAATAGGTTCATTAAAAAGACTTCAGTCACATTGCTTTTTTCCATACCTAAATAAGAATTAAAAAAAATCTTGACTAAGGTTCTTGTAATGAATGCATCAGAGGGTTAAAGTGGTGGTTGTGTTGTCACCTATAGTGCTCCCAGGTGACGCCCTCTAGTGGTCTCTCCTCTGTATTATACTGTAGAACAACAGAATCATATTGAACTTCAGCTCAGCTTTTTGAATACAGTGTTGCATGATGGGAAAAAAAGACGATAAAAATTGTGAACAAAAGTAAGAAGTAATGTAATTAATGAATAATAATGTAATAATTAGTCAGACATGATTTATATTCTGCAAATAAAATGATAAAGACACATGTATAAGAGTCTGTTTTGTTTACCTGAACATAGCATTAAGATTGTTTTACTCTCTGCTGTCAGTTTCTTTGATCTAAGGGTTTAAGTTATCATACTATCGCCCTGTTGTGTAAACAGGCCGTTATTTACAGCAAGTCACTTCTGTTGAATAGCTGTAGTACAACAAATGCACACACTCTGGGCCCTCTCCTCCCTGGACGACAACAACAACAACAGCAGCTGTTAGTATCTCGCGTGTAACTCCATTTCCCCCACAGCGTCAGGGCCTCAGACCCTCCCTCTCGTGTACGGCTTTATCGTGACAGACGTGACAGTTATTAATCACCTTTTCTTCCGCCTATTCCCAATTGGACCCAGGATGTGAATGTTGCCTGGTTGGAAGCCAGGAGTCTGCGGCTAAAATTAGAGAGCGGCTCAATCAACACTATGATTTAGTGGCAAGTGTGTGTGTGAGAGTGTGTGTGTGTGTGTGTGTGTGTGTTGTCTCAGTGCCTGGGTAGATCAGAAGACTGATCCCACTGGATTTCCTGTTCCTAAGGGACACTGATTTTGCTAACTGTCACCAGAGGAAGGCCATGTCCCATTTGCTGTGAAACCTTTTGACTGATATTTATCTGTATTTGCCTGATTAACTAAACTTAAGTAACTGATTCCTCCTCCGCCTCATCTCAACATACACTGATTCCCTTATGTTCCAAAACTCAGCACCCCCCACCCCCCCCCACCCGCACACACACACACACACACACACACACACACACACACACACACACTAGGAGTCACCCTGTCAAGGTGACCTCTAACCTTTTGAAAAGCATGGTATTAGCTACCTTATCAGTGCCACGCTCCGCCTCTTACCTCATCTCTTCTCTACCCCAACCCTGAATTATAATGAAAACAAAATGAGTGTTGGGTGGGGGGGTTGCTGGAGTAGGGGGTTGCTTCTCACATAGCATATAAACCCCACAAATCCATGGTAGGTCAGGGGGTTTAGTTGGAAACAAATGCAGCGCTGGGGTCTCTCTGATGTGTTGGTCAGTGTCGGTTTGCCTTGGAGCTTGAGGTGGTGGTGACGGGGTTTATGTGTGTGTGTGTGTGTGTGTGTGTGTGTGTGTGTGTGTGTGTGTGTTAAGATGAAGTGTACGCATGTGCATGTTTAAGAGTCCAGCCATGTCAGTAAAGCAGAAACAACTTACCCTTATTGACTTTAAACTGATTTTGTATGAACACTGAACAGTTATGTGTGTTTATATATATATATATATATATATATATATATATATATATATATATATATATATATATATATATATATATATAGTTACAGTACTTTTGTATGTTGGTGTAGTTGTAAGATGAACAGACTGAATAAGGTAAAATGGAGTCAGTAAAGGTCATTAGGTCCAGGTAAACTCTGCTGCCATACCTCCTGCATTCCCCAAATGAAACGCTCCATTTACGCACACTAATGAAGACTCCTCTAGCACACACACACACACACACACACACACACACACACACACTGTTTTAGAGTGTCACGTGGCAGCAATAGCCATGAAACAATAGAGTTTGAGCATTGTGTTATTATTTTATTATAGTATGAAATACAATTAAATAAAGTTTACCACAACAAATTCACTTAATAAAAGCAACTTTATTCGACTATTTTAAATAGATAAATAAATAACAAATAAATACTTGTCAGACACACATCAAGTACGACAGACGGACATGAGTATAAACATTACATTCATCTATACTGCATGATGTCTATTAGTTTGGTTGATTATGCCTCTTTTGGTAAAAACTAAAAGATGTTTACTGTTTCCATGTATTTAAGTGTATCTGGGTCATTTTCTGAGTGAATCATCCTCAGAGGGAAGTTGCGGAGGCCGTTCGCAGTATAATGTCACTGCGCCCTCTGCCCCCTCCCTCCTCTCGTCTCTTCTGTCTCCCCCTCACTTCTCATATCGCTGTGTCTTCTCCACCATATCTGCCTTCTCTCCCATCCTCATTTCTCTTCAAAGAGCAGCAGCAGGAGGAGGAGGAGAACACTGGCCTTGAGTGCCCACTCCCAAGCCACAACACTTCACACAGGTGCACACACACACACACACACACACACACACACACACACACACAACACACATTCGCATCAACAACAGTCTCTACATTCACTGACAGGCTACAACTTTAAGGCTGTTTCATCTGCACAGTGAAACAATGTGACATGTGAGTGAAACATGTTCTTATAGTGTGTAGAATAGTATAATAGTAGGATGGCATTAAAAAAAATTATGAAAAAAAATACGATTATAATATAGTAATTCAGTATGTGACCAAAAATATATTTATTTATTTGATTCATTTGAATTGTTGATGAAGGGAGGCCTGTATATAAGCATATTAAACATTTGTCCTCACTTGCACTGTTATATTTTATTTGTATTCATACATGCTGATATATTTGTCATCTTTTAAAGTGTGAAATAAACTAAACTAAATAACATAAACTGTTGCAGAGTGAATATATGTCACATTCACTAGTGGACACCGCATTTATCTGGATTTATGAAACATTCTACCTTTCTTGAGAGGAAAAATCTTTTATAAAATAAATGAAAATATAATACATGAGATAAAAAAAAAATGATTTTGATGAAAAACAAAGAGCATTTTAATACTGAAATAATCATTATTCAGATCCAAAACATGGTGCATCTTCTATATTTTTATCATTTCTATTTCTACTACTACTAGTAGTGGTAATAGTAGTAGTAGTAATAGTAGTGGTAGTTTATTCAGTCGTTAATTTCTACTGTATAAACAAAAAGGAAATAAATATCCATTTTTCCATATACAATGTGACTGAAAGGTTTTAGGCTGAAATAAAACACATCACTGCCTAACCCTGTTTACAGTTCATTTAATTTTTCCACAAGAAAGTAAACAAAAATTACAATAGATTGATTGCTAAATATGCAATAGAATGGAATATATATTTAATTTTTATTTCAGGTAAATAATGACTTTATCTCTACTACTAATCTAATCCAAATTTTTGAAAAACCCATTTATTTAGTCAATCCTGAGTTTTATATAGTTTATATTTTACATCTTTTTTTCAAAATTATTTCAGACTGTTCTGACTGTTCGAGACCATTCCACAGATTAACCCCTCTAACAAAAATACATTTACTTTTTTTTTCTTTTTTTTTTTATTCTCTTGACAGGACATCTCTGGGCTCTAACTCATATATACATTACAATATAAATGCTTTCTTAATCTATAACTCTGAGCTCAGTCGTGTCAGATATGTACTTTATTTGCATCACTTTGGATAATCCTGATTAAAACTCTAATATCTGTATCACATTTTGATTTTATACTTAGAAAAGGGAATGTTTAAAAAAATATATTACTGTGCTAAAGGTCAAGCGGAGAAGCGATAGAGACAGCGTTAACAAAAATCAAGGGTGTTTTATCAAAAAATGATTTTGATTAAACTTATGTGAACTGAACATGTGTGAGTGGAAGGAATAAAAGTTTATAGATAAAAACACAACAAACAGCTTCATGGACTCAAAAACTGGCCTGAACTGAACAATTTTCAGCGTAATAATTCTGCTTTGTATTTCTAACAACACACACACACACACACACACACACACACATTGTCAGTGTTAAACGTGTGACACTGCAGTTGTTTATGACTAGACATCCTCCTCACACACACACCTTTCTACCTCACCCCACTCTGAACCCGTTCCCTGTCCACCATCCAAAAAGCTAAATAAACATATGCACCAAGTCATTCCCACAGTGGCCCACTATCACTGCTGCCACTCACCCACCCACTCACCACCACCACCACCACCCCCTGCATCCCTTCTTCAGACCAACCCCCCACTCATCCCCTCCTCAACACTCAGGTTTCACCTCTCAGCTTCCTGCTGCTCCCAGTCACGCTGACACACACTCTTACACTCAACCTTTTGACTGTCGCTGGAGTTCACACACACACACACACACACACACACACACACACACACACACACATATGTATATATAAATATGTGTGCGTGTGTGTGTGTGTGTATGACTGTGTGTGAGTGTATTCCTATCTTTATGGGGACATTGATGTGTTTACACCGACCAAAATTCAGGTCCCCACGAGTAAAATAGAAATGATGTGGCCCTATAAATACAAGAAACAGGTGCAAAATGAAACATGTGTTTTTCAAAGGTTTGAAGATGTCTTTACTTTAAAAAAATTTTTAAGTATTTATTTTTATGTATTTTTTTCACTTTGTATTTGTTTATTTATTTAATTTTTTTAATTTATTCATGAATTTTTATAATTTTTTTTATTTAATTAAAAGTTTTTTTAACCAATGGCTACTTACAAGTCCTCATGAGACATGGAAACCAATATGTGTGTGTGCGTGTGTGTGTGTGTGTGTGTGTGTGCGTGTGTGTGTGTGTGTGTGTGTGTGTTGTGAGCTTCTTACAGAGATACAAGTTACCACAACAATGATTCACAAAAGCATCCGGTAACAACACTTACATAAACACTTACCTTTCATTGTAAAATGTGAATATATTGTCCTTTTTTTGGGGGGGTCTGATTGTCACTTTGACATTTGTATGTTTGGAAAAGCAGCCGTGTCCATGTGATTCTACTACGGTCGTTCTATTTTAGGGTCAATTCAATTCAGTCTGAGTTCAAGGGGTGAACGGAAATTCCAATTCAACAGTGAGCATTTCACATTTCATACCTGGGAGCTGAAGTTAAGTACCACTTTAGGATCACTTAGAGTTCCAGTCAGGGCTGAGATTGAACTTCCTACAAAGACAGAACCATGGATACAAACATGATGCTCACATTTAAAGGAACTTTTATGACATCAAGATGAGGCCACATAACATATATTTATGTGAAGCATTATAAGCACATGTAACATTTTTCATATATTAGTGTGATATAAAAGGACAAACAGGACAGTCGTTGTTCCCAAGGTGACTGAAACTGTCAGTTTAAGTCATGATCAGACTGTCAGAGTCCACAGAGTTATTATTATTACTAAGGCCAGAGTGTATCAAACACTCATTACAAAGATAAATGTATTGTTAACCTTACATGGGACTATGTCATTTATAGATGTTATAGATTACACTTAAAAAACTGCTTTAAAAAATAACACAAGCCGCTAACCATTCATATTGTATCACAAATTTAAAAGAATTTACAATTTAATTAACTGCACTGCGTTTGTGGGGGTTGAACCGTCCATTCAACTTCATGCTCATCAATTTTTCAGAATTCATAATTAACATGAACATTTTTTGTATTTTATATGATTTTTAAAAAGTAATTAATTAACTAACATAAATAAAATCCAAAACACATTCAAAACTCTTCCAAAGACAGAAGAAACACCAAAAATATGATAAAATATCCAAAACATATGAATAATATGAATATTTTTTCACATGTTAGATAGACAGACAGACAGAGAGGTAGATAGATAGATAGATAGATAGATAGATAGATAGATAGATAGATAGATAGATAGATAGATAGATAGATAGATAGATAGATAGATAGATAGATAGATAGATAGATAGATAGATAGATAGATAGATAGATAGATAGATAGATAGATAGATAGATAGATAGATAGATAGATAGATAGATAGATAGATAGATAGATAGATAGATAGATAGATAGATAGATAGATAGATAGATAGATAGAGCTGGCTGTGTGTTGTGGATGCAGGGTTACTTTCTGTCAGCAGTGTGACAGCTGTGTACATCTGGTTGTGTTGGGGCCTCTTACAGCTCAATCCACACGTCGTTTCACCGGTGTCTGGGCCTCTGGACTCACTGCCACTGCTCACCTCATTACCCACTGAGCCACACCTCCATCTGTCCGCTTAATATCTAAATCCCACTGCAGATTAGTAGTGGAGCATGGCTGGACAGTGGGGGAAGTAACTGAAGGGGGAAACCAGATCCTGGAGGAAGGGTTTGCATGGCATATCGAGGTTTATTAATGATCTGTGGGATTATGGAGTGGAAGAGACAGCGGCTGCTTTTTGGGATGGAAGTGGAAGCTCATTGGGAATTAGTTGCAACTACTGTGGTAGACACACAGAGACACGATGAGGTCATGTGATCATTCCATCGTGGACTAAAATGTGAAAAAAGTGGCAGTTTTTCCTGAGTCCTTTTAGAAGTTAACTCTGCTACATACTTATATTTTGAACTTCTTACTTCTTTAAAATCTTAAAAATGATTTTCAATCCATCGTAGGTATGGTTGGATTCATACAGAAGGCTTGGTGTACTGGCTTTTTTTTTTTTTTGAGGGTTCTGGAAAAGTAATACTTTTCTAACTAATAACATTTTTCTATCTTTTCTCATGAAATGATTCTGTCAGTGTAATTTATTATTGATAAAATGTACTGTAACTGAGACTCAGTATGGAATCATTGGTCAAGTGTGATTAATATGTACATAAATGGGAATAAAAAGATGAATGTACCTGAAAACTAAATTGTTCCAACTTTATGGGTGACAAAAGAATTGCTTTTTTCAATCAGTATAATAAAATAATTCAGAATTTAGCTGAAGCATTTAGTGTTTCTTCTCCAACACTGTGTAAATATAGTTTGGTAATTACAGCTAGTACTAACAACTTAATTTTAAAATCAAATTTATTTTTTAGATCAGTTTTATTAATTTTTTTTATCACCTATTATATATATGGAAATTACATTCAAAGTGTTCCTGTTTGTATTGTTAAACTCAAACAACCTCAAAAAACCCTTTTGTAAAATCAGCAGCTATTCCTTACAAGAGATTATTAACACGATCTTCATTTTTTTTCCTTCATCAGCTTTTTCATTTTACTTGGTTTGTATTACACAAATGAAAATATCTGCAGATGCAATAATCCATTATTCATTACGGCTTACTGTAACTCACAAGCTTTTGGTGCGTATGTGACTGTCTGGTTCATGTCTCTGCTTTGAAGGGATTTTTCCTTTTTAAATTGTATTTCAAAGCACTGGAAATGACGTATCACTTTACTTTATTAGCTAGATATTGTACAACATAATTCACATGTCCAGATGGAAAATGAATAACTCTAAAGGAAATTGTATATGAGTAAGTGTTTGCACTATTGAGGAAATTTGCATTCTCATTTGTAAAGAAAAAAGAATAAAGAAAACCCTGTAATTAATTTAAATATGCACTTAATGGTGTGGTTGCAGAATAAACTCTCCAAACGTATCCCTATATATATATATATATATATATATATATATATATATATATATATATATATATATATATATACACACACATTTTTTTCTTTATATATATATATATATATATAAAGAAAAAACTATACTGAAAAATAACACATACGCACAGTATCTTAATTGTCTTGTAATTATGAAATAAACAGAAACATAATAATAATAATAATAATAATAATAATAATAATAATAATAATAATTATTATTATTATTATTATTATTATTATTATTATTATTATTAGTAGTAGTAGTAGTAGTAGTAGTAGTAGTAGTAGTAGTAGTACTACTACTAGTAGTAGTAGTAGATTTTTAAATCACGTATCCAATATTGAGAAATTGTTTTATTTTATTAAATCTTTGGAACAGTTTTAAAAGGTTGTAAGACTTAAATAACTATCATTAATGTGGTGTGTGTGTGTGTGTGCGTGCGTGTGTGTTGTGTGCGTGCGTGTGTGTGTGTGTGTGTGTGTAATATTGCTGTAACTCCTTCACACACTTCTTATCTTCCAGACACATTTTAGAGTTATCACCCTCTTCAAGAACACTGTGTAATGACAAGTTGGGAATGTGTGTTGGCTACGCAGGATGAGTTAATCAAAGTTAGACAAAAAAGAAAAAAAAATTTATGTAGAACTGGAAAATTTGTCTCAGTGTCAAGGAGAAATGGGTAATGGGCTTCACCTCACATTACAGGGGATGTAAGTATCATAGATGTCTGGTATCACAGTGCCACCTGGTGATGGAAATATAGTTTAACAAATCATGATATGATAGAGTATAAGTAAATATTAAATAATATTAATCAGTAATATCGTAATAATAGAATAATCATGTATACATTCTAACCATAGATTATACGTAAAACCAGTGTACTCTTTTATAAACTTTAAAAATCAGCCTGCAAAAAAGTATTTTATTTTGTTGTTGGCTATTTTTTAATATAATGCACTGTATAGCTATATATACTGTATATATATATATATATATATATATATATATATATATATATATATATATATATATATATATATATATATATATATATATATATATATATATATATATATATATATAATATATTTCTGCGTTTTTCTGTATAAATCTCTAACACCACTTTGACTCTGCAATAATTATGAGCATTGTAACCCTTTATATGTCAGTTTTAACACATTATGTCACTTGTTTCATTTTCTACATAACATTTTCTATATACTATATGGTAGAGGGATATGATATTGCTCTCTATTAATGACTTGGGCATGTCAAATATTAACAAAAACATTAACCTACTTAGAAGTTTTTGTGTGGTACAGGTCCCTCATGATAGAAAGTCAAATGGGCCTAATTCTCAATCAATGTAAAAAGAAAAAGAAAGATTACGAAAACTGCACAAAAATGGCCTGAGTGGTGCGTCAAGGTTAAAATCATTCGCTTTGGAAAAGCTTTTTCAGGGAAAAAATTGCCACATATTAAAAATAATTGAAATATGTTCATATACGAAAAAACAACAACATTATTTTCTCACTAATATTATTTGTCTGCCCTGCTGCAGAAAATGATCCGTAGTTAAAATGACAAAAGGAACAACAGCGTCCTAAACACTCCAATGCACTACATATCCCAGCAGCACTTCGTTCGCAAATCAAAAGGTGAAAGGTCATGTCGCGTTGATGAGGTATAACAAACATGGCGGCGGTCAGTGCGGCGAGGTTCTTACTACGAAGCTACTCTCAGGCGAAAAATGTTCAAAGGAGTAAACAGATACTGGTTAGATGTAGTACCAGGACATTTTGCAGTGGAACACAAGATGACGGTGCGTATTAATCATTTGAAGCCACTGTAGCTTTATAAACCACGGAATTGTTACACTGACCTTGTAAAGTGTTTCTTTGCATCGGCTTGTTGAACTCCATTAAACATATGGACGTTTTAATGTTACTTAACCTATTTGTAAGGAATGCTGCTGTGTAAAACAATTTTCAGACTGGTTATTAAGTCTTTATTACTGTCTTTTGAATTCGGCTTTGGAGTAATTCACCAATTGTTGACATTTTTGGGGGACATCCGATCATCGTCATGTATATTTCAAACCTACAACCACAGTTTAGACTTAAGGAATGACAACTGGACAGCCTAAAAGAACACATGGTTTGAAAAAGAGATGGAAGAAGCGTTGCTTTTAAATTCCACCACCCTACATCACAGAACCCATGTCAAAACATCTCACTATAGCAAGACAAGAACAATATAGAACATTACAAAACAATACAAAATATTGGATTAGGATGGATCTTTACTTGTTTATTGTCACAGGTACAACGAAATCCAACGTGGTCTCCAATCAGTGCCCCATTTATATATATATATATATATATATATATATATATATATATATATATATATATATATATATATATATATATATATATATATATATGAACATAGACTTAAAATTCTTAAAATTATTTCATAATAAATAAATAAATATCTAGCCAAATTCACCCAGACATCAGCACTGGGCATCAGTCGCCAAAACAACAACATGCAACCATGTCCACTTTGCACATCACTTCCTCATTCTGTTTAAAATAGTTAATGTTTTTTGGTAGAAGCTGTGTTTAAATGTGTTTGTCTTTGTATTCGTGAGTCTGAAATATTTCCCAGATGGCAGTGGTTTAAATAGTGAGTGTCATCCAGGGTGTGAAGTGTGTCCTTTAAGATGTTCTGGACATTCTTCTGGCAACAGGAGCAGTGTAGGTCTTCCAGTGTGGGGAGAGAGAGATTACATTCAACTTTGTTCATTGCCCATATACAGATACTGAGCAATGACATGCATTTAGCATTCAACCAGAAATGCATAGTGGTTCTGGTTGGATTACAGAACATTACAAAACAATCTAAAACATTACAGTGACACATCCTCACATGTCAGAAACACAGGCTGGCTTGGACACACTCTGACCCTATACCCACTCCCTCTGACTGTTGCGAGCATCAATGTCATTGTCTCTCCTCCGAGTACTTCTCCATTATTATTCTTTTTTAAACATTCTTTTAAACTGCTAAATGTTTTCACAATTTTAATTTAATCTGGTAAACCATTCCAAATCAATATTCCCCCTTACTGAAATGCACATTCATCGTTGTACGTAATATTACTTAAAAAGACTGGTATTATAATTAAAGGTGTAGCCAATGTAACGCAAGGTGTCAACAAATGACTGGGCAGATTATAAGGTTGAATATGTGCGTCATTAAATTGTAGGTTACACATTAAAACTGATGGGATATAGAGTTACTACTTCTGCATATGTTTCCATTCTCTATGAATACAAGCTGTCAAGATGTGTTCCTTGGTACAAAGAATGCATATATTTATTTAAGGTTGAAGCTCACAGAACCTGCCTTTTGTGGGGAACAATGTCACCTATATCAGTTAACTGGATGTTTAAGCTTAATTTTGTACTAGTACAGGAATGAATTAATTTGAAAACTGTGCACTTTCCTCCATAAAGTGGAGTAAATGGAATGCAATCGACCCCTCACACGTAACTTCTCTGAAGCAACTGATGTGAACAGTAGAGCTCTCTTGTGGCCAAACAATGCAATTGTATTTCTGACATCACAGTATGCTATGCTGATGAAAAACTAAATGAAGCACAATAGAAAGTACAGAGATAAAATCCAATTTATTACAATTTGGTTGAAGTGTCACGTTGGTAAACAGAGCAGCAACTGACTTTTAAGACCACCACTCAGCATTATTGAATCACACAGAAGTGATCAGATATTATTTTTACTGTGTTTCTAGGGTCTGTATTCCATTATACAATATATTTATAGTTGCGTCATTAAAATGTAGCTGCAGCAAAGATTACTGAGCAAATGATTAACTATTCAGTCTCTCTGTCCAGCTCTCCCAGACAAGACAAAGCCCCAGTTCACAGATCCAGATGTGCAAGACATCCTCACCAGGATAACAGGTCTGGACCTGCAGAAAGTTTTACGCCCCATAAAGCAGGAGCTGAAGTCACCCATATACAAACTCATGACTGATGAACAACTGACGCAGGTCCCTTTTAAATCACTTATAATAGTCATTTTCAGAGTGGAAAACTGTATATGAGTAATAGATTTGAATGCAGTCCTTTGTCTGCTTTACCAGGCCTTCAAGACAGCCACTGAAGAGGCAAAGAAGCTGCTGAAGATGCCCCCTGTCCTGCCGGAGAGAAAGCACATACAGGATGTCCTGTGTGAGGACAAGATCCTTGATGGCATGGACACGGCCAAATATGCTTTCACAGACATTACTTACAACCTCTCACACAAGGTAAGGACATAGTAGTTATGCCGTGTTTTAGCTAGTATTGACTCTATATGATTCTACTCCCTTTGGTGTATTTCCACTACGTAAAAGGACCTGGTCTCATGGTACTCGGTCCTAGATTATTGGTATCTACTCAGCTGAGGTTCCAAGTGGTCCCAAACGATACCATAACATGACATACACAGCGTAGACACTAAGGCTGGGACGATATATATGCTCTCATTCCGATTCGATTGTTTTTACGATTTTTTGGGTGCCGATTCGATTTAAATTGCAATTCTTCGATATTCGCGATATTCCTGATTTTTCACTTGCCTTTTTAACACGTGAAAAAGCTGAATGATGCTGCCTACAGATCAAATGAGGAGCCATATTTCCCAAAAAAATGCACATCATATGTGAGTCAGTTCAGATGTATTCAGCAGTAATATATTTGAACCAGACTTTGGGAAGTAAACTGCTACATTTATCTGCACATAACACAAATAGGAGCCTTTAAATTAACATACTTGATAATAAAATATACTTTAAAGTTTACATGTCCAGCTCTGCTCTTCCCTTCTGTTAGAAAGACCACACACTTGAATTTTTGTTGATTGTTTAGCTATATTTATTCAGGAACAACTAATTTTCTTTAAGGTTTCAGATATCCCGTGCTGTTGAACGCACCAGAGATGTTACGACGGTCGTGAACACACCACCTCCGTGTTTAGAATTAGCTAAGCACCCTCTAACCAATTCTAATTCATATACTCCTGGTTTATTACTATTTGTAAATGCCACAAGGTCAGATTAATAACAATACAGTTGGAATAGATATTATCATAGTGTATTGTTTATCTGCGCATAAGTTAATGTTGTTTAACGCTGATGTGTTGTTGAAGCTAATACGATAATAAGCTAGCAGTCATTAGAGTGGCTCATACAGTCGTTTATGGTCTTAAAAGTGGTAGTTTTTTTCCCCCACCTGGCTTAAAATGAATCATTTAAATATGGGGAAAAAATAGATTTTTGAACAAAAAAAAATAGATTTAAAAATCGTAAAATAAAAACCCCCGATACATAAGTGAATCGATTTATTCTCCCACCCCTAGTAGACACTGATTGGTGGAGTTGTCTCTACGTCATTGCGTTATCAACATGCGACCTGCCATTTAAAAAAAAAAAAAACTAGATTCTGAATTACAGTAAACAGAGCAGTAACTTAAATTTAGTCTGCAACGCAATGCCGGCAGTCTGCAAAACTATGCTGTGGTCAGTTGTGGAGGTTGAGACATTTTTATCTTTGATGGATGATGAAAAAAAAAAATCGGCACAAGCTTGATAGCGCCTTGCAATGACGTCCAGGTACGATGGCATCTGTATGGACACGCTCTCAAGGAATAGTATGTGGTCCCCGAGCTGTCTCGAGTAGAGTCGATTCCGTGTAGTGGAGACGTGGTTATAGTTGTATATATGTACGTATATAATTGGGTGTGAGAAGCGTGTTTGATAATGACTGCAATACTCCAACACTTAAATGTGTGCATATTTTCTCCCTTAGTCACATGTGCCATGTACTGTTTTCCTTTAGGAGAGGTTCATTGTTGTACGGGAGCCCAATGGAATTCTTAGGAAAGCTACGTGGGACGAGAGAGACCGTCTTATTCAAGTCTACTTCCCAAGGGATGGACGCAAAATAACAACTCCTCTCATCTTCAAGGAAGAGAATCTTAAGGTGGGAAATGACAGTCGGACAGGATATATTTTTTATTGTCAAATCAGTTCAGAGGGAGTTTCTATTTTTATTTTTTAAAGAAATATATAGATATTTGTACTTTGTTAAATTATGACACTACATTTTATAAATCTAATTAGGATTCATGTAATATGGAATTGATTTGCAATTTCTAACAGAAAATATTTCTACATCATGTCGAGAAAAAACCACATAGTTAATAATATTATAATACCTGCATGTTCTAGTGCTGGGTTAAATGCTGGTCAATTTCAGTATGCTGTACATGTCTGTGTGTGATCTATCGCTCTGGAAAAAATAAGAGACCACTGAAAAATTACCACTTTTTCTGATTTGACCATTTATATGTATGTGTTTAAGTAAAATTAATATATATACTTTTTATTCTCTAAAATAATGACAACATTTTTTCCAAATTTAAATATTGTTATTTAGATCATGTATTTGCAGAACATGATACATGGGCAAAATAACAGAAAAACGCAGGTCTCCAATACTGTAAAGAAAACCCAGTCATATTAATTTCTAAGCAACACAAAACTAATGGTGTAACTTGGGAAAAGTTCAGAAATCAATATTTCTCTGTAGTGTTTTTTTCTATTTCAGTTTCTTAAATAAAACATGCTTCAGATGTTTATTCAGTAGATTAACATGTGCTTGTGTTGGAATTCAACAGACACAGGAATGGACTGTCTGTCATATAAGCAGACATGCCGATTTCAGAGAATATTTCAGTGGTCTCTTAATTTTTTCCCCCCAGAGCTGCATATAGTGACAAATAAATGATCTTAATCTATTAATAATACCTCCTTGCATTTATGTCAGACATGGCAATGGAGACACTTGACTTAAAAATGATTAATAATTAATTTAATACGTGACAACTCTACAAAATGTGAATATGCTCTTTTCCAGTTACTGTTTCTCCATTAGAGATGATGATTTTTACAAATGGACTAAAGATTTATACCTTACTAAAACCAGGATGAAACAAATAATATTCCCACCGAGTGAAGGCATACATAGGCCACTACAGGATGTCATTCATATCAAAATGTGCTTTCCTCATATGGGAATAATGATACAAATAGATCAACTGAGACAAAAGAATAAGTAAATGTTGTACGTATTTATTTATGTAATCCATTTATACGTCTCTTGTTCAGATGGTGTTTTCCCAGGACCGTCATCAGGATGTGTTGGACCTGTGTCAGGTCCAGTTTGAGCCAGACTCTTCAGAATACATCAGAGTAAGATGAAATTCAGCTTCCTGTTATTTTGTTCAGATAATGAATGATAATAAAATGTGTAGCCAGTACTCTGTGTAAATATTAGGTTCTGTATTTAGATTTGCTGTTATATAAAAGATGCTCAGAATATATAAAAATGGGATAGTTATGAACTGAATCCTATTAAATAATAATTGTGGTCATACAACATATTTTCATTTAATGTGCCTGTTGATTAGGTGCATGCTGCCACTTATGAGGACTTGGAGAAACATAGGAAGTATGAGATTCTGCGCTCCACCAGACACTTTGGAGGCATGGCCTGGTACCTGGTGAATGCTCGAAGGGTGGACGGCCTGGTAGTGGACATGCTGCAGAGAGAGCTGTAAGTTTGATTATGCACTCAGGTTCTGAACTGCAAATTCCACACCTGTGTTACTTAAGGATGAAGACGCACTGCATTATTTTAGCTTTGAAAAAATGCTATAGCTATGTACTATAACTCTGATCACTTCTCAAAATTAATTTCCACGTAAATTCTCTAAATAACATTATAGTTTTGGGAAAATTAAGAGATATTTTGTCAGTTATTTGTGGAAAAAGTATGCCGTTCCCAAAATGCGTTCCCATATATAAAAACCAGTGGCCGCTTAATATTTTCCAGAGCTGTAGGATCACTATCAAAGACTTATGCTGGAATATCTGGCTTCAATTTCACTGTTGTAATGTTAACCTGATTCTAAACTGATCAGAAACGCTGGTGTCTGTTCTCAGGCTCCAGGATGCAGTGAGTTTAGTGTCTCTCTTCCACATGGTCCACCCTCACAGTGAGTCTGCACAGGAAGCTGCCAGTCAGCAGGCCACCGGCATTGACCTGCTCAAGGTGAGAAGAGCTCAGGCCTAAATGAATGGGTTTCACATTTAGCCTTCAATTTCATTTATGTGTTTATAACATTTCGACAATTGATTCTGGAATGGTTCAGGTCATCCCAATTTGGTATTTTGAGTAAATCAGGAATCGGAGCAGCTTTTGAGAGGTCAAGTCAAGGCCAACTTGTCTAAGGTTTCCTGTGTGAGGGTTTGGATTTTTCTGCAGTGTGGGAACGGAGGGGGCAGGTCCGGGGCACATCAGGTCCGATTAGAGCTTACAGCTCCTTGGCCTTGAAGCAGAAAGGAAGGACATTGGGAATGACAGCCATTTAATTTGAAAGGTTAGCAGCAGGAGACATGGGTGTGTGTCTGCTTCCAACAGTCACTGTCACACTAGGCCTCTCGTTTAGATATGGTTGGGGGTTAAGTAGTTTCCAAGGTGTGTTTCACTTCTTCTTTTTTTTTTTTCACTAATACAATCAGTTCAGATTTTTACTTTCAGCGTCTCGCTCTGAAACTGCTCCTGTGTACAGCTCATTCTTTAACAGAACTGGGCTAATTTCTTTCTCCATCTCCATTTTGCTAACCTTTGACTTCTGTCCCTGCAGATCTACGGCCAGAAGGAATCCCAGAGGTCAGGTTACTTTGAGCTGGCCCTTCAAGCATATGAACTGACAGCTGAACAGAGCTCTGCTGCCTGAGTTTACACATAACAGAGAAAGAAGAAATGAGGAATATAAGTGGTTCTTTGGTGAAGGATGTAAGCCCTAAACCATAGGGAAGACTGACATTCACCTCATCAATAATGCGATAGCTTTCTGTTCATCATTTCCGTCGAAGCGGAAAATATGCTTCACAGAAGAAGCTATGCACTTCACATGCCATCCTTTTGAAGAATTTGAATTGATGAGTGTAAATGACATGCGTTTCATGTGGAGCACTGAGTCAAAGTTAACGTGTCGAGTTAAATGATGTACATAACAGGATAAGAGATCTTTTTACTTGTGTTATGTGGTTAGTCAAATATGTATAACATTAAATGCTTTACTAAAAGGTACTTGTCTGCTTTAATTTTCAATCCAGATGCAGAGTTCTGTTTTATAATTTTTTTTCAATAATGGGGACAACAGTCATAAAAAGATGCAAACATTTCTTTTATACTTTCAACTGAATAAAAAAGGCACTTTAAAGACTTAAAGGCAGCATAGATTAGAGCTTTAAACAAATCTGTAATCGGATGAATCAGTCAAAGTCAAAGATGGAAACATTTCTGACTAATTGAAGCACTAAATGGGATTCACCCCCTAACAGTACTGCTCAATGAGGTAAAAGACAAAAGAGATACAGGGTCATTTTAAAGTATCCCACTGAAGCAGATTGACATATCGACACCATAGGCATTTTATATTGTAAACTACTGACACAAAAATCTGTGAAAAAGCTTTTCACAATTATCTCCCCATGGTTTCTCTCTTTTTAAAAATGCATATTGGAATGCACAGAATTCCCACGAGGGCTTTATAAAGCAAATACACACTATTTAGAAGGAATAACACTGGGTTAAAAAAAAAAAGAAACAAAATCCTTACAACTCCCAGTACCGCTTATCTTGAAAAAATAAGACACACAGACTATTGTCCACAACCAAAGAAGCATAGAGAAAAGTAAAAGGAATATTTTTCTGGGTCCACAAAGCCATTCCAGTTCTTTGGTCACTGAATAATGAATAAAATGTTACTATTCATTTAAGAAATCTTCATCCAGGTCCACATCTGTGGTGTCGATGTCTTCTAGGTCAAAATTGTCCAGATCCAGATCATCTAGACCCTACAGACATAACAAGAAATATGAAAATCCACAGCAGTTGGGACAAGTTTACCTCCAAAAAGAAAAGTTTGAGCTAAAAATTAAAGTTTACCTCATCAATCATTGCTGCCCCAAGGTCCTCTTTTGGCTCCTCAGCTCCCTCAGGATTTACCTCCTCAGCTGCTGCTGAGTTTAAGACCTGTGGTTTGAGAACATCAGTAGGTTCCAGGTTCTCCTCTAGTTCAAATGGGAGAGATGTGGAGTGTTTTTCTTCATCTGATTTTGGAGCAGGGACTGGCTCCAGCACCGGTATTGCATCTTGAAGTGGTTCAAGCACTGGCTGAAGTGTCAGACCTGTTAGACATTCAGCCTGTGCAGAAACAGGCTCATCTATTAAATTAGCTATATTATCAAAACTGATCAACTCATCTGTTAAATCAGGACTATGACGAGACATGAAGTCCTCCACCATCTTTAGTGGGATTATTTCTGCAACGACTTCCTTTGTCGTTACCTCTGCTGTCGACGTGTCTGTATCTACATCAGACGGAGCATCTAAAGGAATTGTACCTTTTCCCAGTTCTTCATCAATAACCTGTTCACTAGTTGATCCTGACACGTTTACATCAGCATCAAAAGTGGCAGCAATGACATCCTCTGTTGCCATGGTTTCACTTTCCTCACATGGTATTTCTTCTGTTGGTAAGATGGTGTCTGATACTATGTCATTAAGAGATGACTCAGAGGCAGCAGGTAATACTTCAGCTGGAGGAGACATGTCCTGGACATCCTCCTCCACTGGTGATACATCTTCTCCAGTACTAGGTGGTACAAACTCTGGCTCTTTAGCTGTAATCACCATGATTGGCTCCTGCACGACGGTTTCCTCAAATGACACCAGAGCCTCCACAGCCTCCACTGTGTCCTCTGTTACTGCTTCCATCTCTGGTTCAAGTGCAGCCTCTTCTGGACCTGCACACTCTGCTTGGTGATGTTCCATGTGCTCTTCTTTGACTGTCATTAACACTGGGGAATCTGCTTTTAGAATGGACTCTTCTACTGTGACAGCTTCTTCGGGTTCAGTGTCTACCAGCGCCGCCACTGTGCTTTCAAACATGTCTTCAGCAACTTCCTGTTAAAAGAAAAAACAGAATGTTTTTATGAAGCTGCAGAAAACTAAACCTCAGTAGCCGTCTTGGTTTTAAAAAAGTTTTCATCGTCTTAACCCTAACATATCACTGGCCAACAATTTTTTAAACTTTTTGAATGTTGTCTAGATTTGTACAACTGATTCAGGGTATTTTTGTACTGCCGAATCAGGAAATAGTATCTGTTTCTCTCCATCAGGTCAGGTTTGTGTGCTAAGTTGACTTGCGAAAAATCAGACCGTGACAAAATGTATTATTTTTGTGGCATTATCAGCTCATTTTTGTCAATACACATCATCCTACATCATCCTACATCATCCTAAGTAAGGTTTAAAAAAAAAACAAAAAAACGTTTGTCCAACAATATATATTGATTACCTGATGGAAATATTGATCTCAGTCCATGCCTTGCACACCATGTGTGGTGCCCAAACTTTATCCTGGTCACCAAGTTTAATACTAAAATAAACATAGTAAGTACGCCTTATGAAACTTGTAACTGGTTTCCTATTAGGAGCAATGGTGTAGTTTCCACCAGAGGTGGGTATTTCCAGGTCCATCAAGTCAAATTCCTGCCATGTATTGGTTCAAACCTGTTCATTGAACCAGCCCATTTTGATGAGCACAATGCCTCATCCAGGTAAATGGGATAATTAGTGGAATCACCTGTGTTCAGTGAACAGGTTTGAAGTAATACATGGTAGGACTTTGACTTGATGGACCTGGAATTTCCCACCTCTGGTTTCCACATATGTAGCAGAACATGTCGACCTTATTTCTGCATAATCTTCTGAACGAAGTGGCTGGATCAGACAAACAGATGCAAATATTTTTAAAATTTTTGTTTATTGCTTATAAGAAAAAAAAATATTCACAGTTTCAACATATCAAAACCCAGATGTTTTTTGCTTTAACATCCAGTTGTGACCTCAACAGAACATGTGCAAAAAGGAGCATGTGGGTTTGAAGAAGGGAATTTCAGTGACTTAAGAATTATTTTTAATGCAATATATCACAAATAGTGCTCCACGATATTAGAAAAAAACTGACCTTGCGATTTTTTTAAACCCTGCGATATATATGAAAAAATACTCAGTGGTATATATAAAGGGTGGCGCGGTGCTAATCCAAACAGTAAAACAGATTAGTTTCAGTGTAATCTTTCTTGTATCTGAAAAAGTTACACACACGGCAGTTGGTAGAGGGGGTCGTCCAACGATTGAGGGGTTGGCAGTTTGCGCCCCACCTCTGGCTGTCCATATGTTGAAGTGTCCTTGGGCAAGACACTGAACCCTAAGTTGCTCCCAGTAGGGTCAGGTAGCGCAGTATTGACAGCAGCTGTCTATTGGTGTATATGAGGAATTGTAAAGCACTTTGGGCACCCACTGGTGTATAAAATGTACTATATAACCCCATTTATAATAATTAAAAATGTAATGAATAAATACAAAAGACAAATAAATAAAGTAAAACAATTACACTCTTATTACTCTCTTATTAAAAAAATATATATATTAAATTAATACATTAAAAAATAAATAAAAAAATAAAAATATACACAGGTAAATAAATAAATAAAAATAATTGCAGGACCTGCCATGTGACATGCATTGTGATGTCGATGCTCAAACAATATATTGTGCAGCTTTAATCACAAATGCATGGTGTGTCCAAACATTTTTTTTTTCCACCACTGTATATTAATAGTTACAGTCTAAGGGGGAAACATCTGCAATATATCAAGACATAGAGAGGTGCATATTTGAGCACTTACCTTTGACTCACTAAACTCCTGTTTGGCTACAAAACCTGCAGATTCCTCCAGAACATCACGATCTTCATTTGGCTAAAGAATAAAAAAAAAAAAAAAAAAAAAAAGCAAAACATGACCTTAAATGTGTTTTTAATCATAAAATCATTGGTTGAACAAATAGACGTTTTCAAATGTACTTGCTGTGACTTTTCCACTGACCGTTATGAGTGGGTATTCTGCAGCAGGCCTGACCCTGACATGAGTCTCCTTCAGGTAGTGCTCAGCCAGCAGGGCTTGCTGCAGGCCAGGGAACAGGTTGCTGTACTGGGAGGGGTCAGCCAAAGCATCTGCTGCCTTTTGGTTGACATTGGAAAGACTCTCCTTCCATAACTTCACCACCCTGAGGGGGAGAGAGGAGTATATGCAGTACTTGTAATGTATAATTTATTAAAATATGGACTTGGAAATACATAGGTTGTTATGATCAACGATGTCTTAGGGAGAGCAAAAGTGTGTTTTTCTGCTATTGGCATTTGGGAAATGAAGAGGGTGCTCAACATACATACCTAACAAGGCTCTAATAAATACAGAATCTTTCACCTGAATTTGCTTTAACATGTAATGCATGTCCTCTTACACATAAGCTTCTTCTCTTCCCTCCACTTTTCTTGAATATCAGTGCAACACTTTTGTGGAATCCAAGATCCATGCATACAAAATATTAATTATAGTTGATTGGGTTGTTGTGTGTTTACTTATGTTTTAGATGGAAAGCACTTTGGTCTTCTTTTATGTTGTTGTAATGTGCTATATAAAAAAAACTTTGATTGATTGTTTAGATTGAACATATACTTATCATTTTGCCTAAATTTATATATTTTTAGGCCTTCAACGCAGACCATGTCCGGTGCAAGGCCTATTGAGTCCGCTGTGATCGCAATGAACTCAAATTTGACTCCCTGAACATGCATGACAACTCACCAAATTTTACACACACTTCAGAAGTGGCAAACATTGCGAGTATGTATATTTTCGTAAAAGTTGGTAAAGAAACGTGTCTACAGCGCCCCAAAGAAAAGGTGAAGTAGTTTAGGCCAGATCACACCCTAGTGAAGTTAGAGCTATGAAAATCGGTACACATGTTTATCATATGATGACGAACACAAAACCTAATGATGGCCACGCCCACAAACCAACAGGAAGTCCGCCATCTTGAATTGAAATTGAAAAAGTTTTGAGTCATGGTTTTTGCTGCCAAATGGTTTTTGGGCCAAATAAGCTCAAAATGGGTGAACATGATCTAGATAAGTTTTCGGGAAAAATGACCACTGCGTAAATTGCTTCAGCTCGGACGTACGAACACTGAAATTTTACTCAGAGGTCTATCTCTTTGTCATGAGAAATTATTACTTCGCACTATTAGCCCCCCTCTACAGATTCGCCAAATACACAATTAGTAAAATGGCATTAGATCGGGCATACAAACACCAATTTAGCTGAAATTTGACTCAGACGTGTATCTCTTGGTTTCAGTCCCAATAAAATACATCGGTCGAATCTCATAACAATGGAATGATATTTATCACAATATAAAGTAGGGATGGGACGATATGCTTTTATGCCAATTCAATTCTTTTATGATATTTTAGGTATCATTCGATTTCAGTTGTGATTCTTCGATATTCCCTATTTTTCACTTGCCTTTTTAACACCAGACAAGGTGAAAAAGCTGAATGATGATACCTACAGATCATGTCAGGAGCCATATTTCCCCCCAAAAATGCACATCATACGTGAGTCAGTTCAGATTTATTCAGCAGTAATATATTTGAACCAGACTTTGGGAAGTAAACTGCTTTTATCATTTGTGTTGTGTGCATTTATCTGCACACAACACAAATAGGAGCCTTTAAATGAACATACTTCATAATAAAGTGAACTTAAAAGTGTACATGTCCAGCTCTGCTCTTCCCTTCTGTTAGAAAGGCCACACACTTTAATTGTTGTTGATTGCTTAACTATATTTATTCAGGAACGCACCAGAGATGGTATGGCAGTCCATCAACCTCTTTTTCCCAACATTAATTCATATACTAAAAAAAGTTTGCTTAAGGAGCGCTACCTGGACTCAAAATAAGTAATAAAAATTAGAGGTGCTCTATTGGATGGGAGAGAACAGCATAAAACAAAGAAAAATTCCAAGGCACTCTCTTAAAAGTGAAAGATAAAAAGCCTTTATTAAACCGGCTTGGTTAACAAAACCTATAAAATCATATAAAAAAAACCCCAACGCGTTTCGGCACAAATGGCCTTCATCAGGGAGTATATGAGTATAGTTATACTCCCTGATGAAGGCCATTTGTGCCGAAACGCGTTGGGGTTTTTTATATGATTTTATAGGTTTTGTTAACCAAGCCGGTTTAATAAAGGCTTTTTATCTTTCACTTTTAAGAGAGTGCCTTATTAATTCATATACTTCTGGTTTATTACTGTGTGTAAATGACACAAGGTGAGACTAATAACACAATACAGTTGGAATAGACATTATCATAATGTATTGTTTATCTGAGCATAAGTTAATGCTATTTAACGCTGGTGTGTTGCTGAAGCTAATACGATAATAAGCTAGCTGTCATCTGTGTGCCTTACGTGAGGTGATTTCTGTGTATTCCATGATGCATATTATACATCTGAGTGACTCATACAGTCATCTACGGTCTTTACAAGCGGTATTTTTTTTCCACCCGGCTTGAAATGAATAATTTAAATATGGAAAAAAAAATTATTTTGGAAAAATAAAAAATCGATTTAAAAATCGTAAAAAAAAAAAAAATCCTGATACACGTGTGAATCGATTTTTTTCTCCCACCCCTAATATAAAGCTAGCAGAAAAAAAGAAGAAAGAAACACCTCAATTCAACATGATGTCATAATTTGTCCATATAGTGTATATGTGTGCGAGATCTGATCACAACTGTAGTTAAAGAAAAGCACTGGTCCTCTTTGAGTCACACACACATTTGTACTTTTGCTCACATCCACAGAGCCATAGAACAGAATAATTCCACCTGTTTGTTATTGAGCCCAGTCACCTCCTGGAGCCCAAGGAATCCAACTGAACTCAGAATACCAATCTCTGTCAGAGCCAATTTCATGATCACACACTCCCTGGTGCAGCTGGTGAGCGATGGTGTGTGGATACGGTCTAAATCTAGGGCATGAGGATTGAAAGATGCACCAGCTTTGACATCGTCTGCACTTGAGGCTTTCATTCCAGTCATGTTTTGTGCTACAGAACAGAACACAACTTAAAATACACAACTATTTTAGTGCGGAATTTTCTTCTAAATGAAACGATTCCTTAGTGATTCATTATCATTCAGTATAATAATAATCCTCTAATATAATCCTCTAATATTATCCTTTCATTTTTGACTGAAAATAATGTCTTTTCCTACATTTCATTTACTGATTATATAGATGTTCATAAAATCTCTGCGTAAATTCAAAGTTAATTATATTGAAAGAGAAAACTGAAGAAAAATGTCCTCTTGTGTCTTTAAATGCTGTCATTTATCCAACTCTGTGGGTTCTATTAGTGAATAAATGTTACAGAAGATAACAGAGTATCCATCTTGTTTGTTTATTCACATTTAATCAAAGTAAAGTGATAAAATGAACATAAACACAATAAAAGAAGATATGCAGGGGAGAAGATAATAAGCTATAATGGCTTGTCTGGGATCTTCCTTCAACATTTTTTTTTATTTTTTTTAGAAATAATGATAATAGTAATAAGTCAAATAATAATATGAAAAATAACAACAAATAATTACTGAATAACAATAATTAAAATTAGTATTGTAACACCTTCCATAAAATACAAATGAACAATATCTTCATATTAATATCCTCGCTACAGAACCTCTGAGTCTGATGATAATGGAACACTGGGAAACTGTATTTTATTTAGATTATTTACATGTAGGGTTAGCGGTTTAACACTTATTAAACATTTTAGATCAGTAGACACATTAGATTTAGATGTTTGAGGGTTAAAGGAAGGGAATACATTTGATTTTATTTAAAAAAAATACATTTTCCTATTCCACAGTAATTTATATATACATATATACAGACAGTTAAGATTTTATAATTAATATAACATTTTGAGATATACTGTGTTAAAGCAAAGCAAGTGTAAATTATCATTATTCCTCCCCTTCTTTTCTGGTATTTTCCGTTACATCCAAGTCATCCAGTGCATTCCCCAACACTGAACAATGAGTAAATGTGATCCTCTCAGTGTGAGAATGAACAGAACGGAACACTTTTGTGCTATTTTTCATGTTTTGTATATTTTATTCCAACACAGCAGGTTATTTATTTCCTGATGAAAGCCACTAACTTGAAACTATCATGAAATAAAGTTAATCTACACGACACATTCTGTTGACCTACAGATAGGGGGGGGGGGGGGTGGAACCATTTCATACACATTTATTATTTATGAACTCATATTGGAAGGAGAAAATTAACTCCCACCACTTTACTTGTAGTTGGTTTGAGAGAAAAGAGATAGAAACACATGCAACATGAAGGGATGGAACAACAAACAAACAAAAAAAAAACAAACGTATAGTTAAAACAAGCAGAACATTTTAAAGCCTTTGTTCAGTTAGTGCTTCTAATAGTGTTTCCCCCACACCCCCTGACCAGTTAAGGCCGATGACCGTCCACCTTAACCTGCTTCTGACTGAATGTTTCTTCCGTTAAAGGGAGTTTTTCCTTCCCATTGTTGCCAAGGGTTTGTTTTGAGGGCCTTTTTTGTGTTTTTTTTTTCCCACATCATTTCCTGAAGTTTCCAGGCAAGACACAGTGAACCTGTTGTATGTAAGCGTTTGGATCAGATCTGACTGGAACTCCTACTTTCAAAAACTGTAACTACATATAATATTAATTACGGGTGTGAAATTAACGTGTTTATTCAGATTTAGTTCAGCTTATTTTGCACTTTAAAAGATGACAAATAAAAGGCATCAATAGTTAGCATTGGAGAGAATTTGACTGGAAACTCAAAACCAGATTCTTCTAAACCCCTTTGACCATATAAAATTTTGTCAAATACTCATCTGCAGCTTAGTGTTGGAGACAGTGCGGTAAAATAGGTGATCATACACATACATTTTGGGACTGGGCGGGTGTGTTTGGATACTGGAAAAATATTAAAGAAGAAATTGAAAAATTGGAAAAAGATATATCTCTTCAAATTTGTTATTTCATTTATTAGGTAGTTCAATGTGCAGCAGCGGTATATTTTAAATATCTTATTATTGATTGCAAAAAATATTATATCTTTTAATTGGAAAAGGCTCAAATCACCAACTGGAGACAAAGACTGGAACAAGTGGTTCTTTTTGAGCAGAGATGGCAGACGATAGAAGAATACTTGAATAATTAATTCTTTTGGGTTGTTATATTGACTGAAATCCATTAACTCTAACAAAGGGATCATTAGAATACACATATATATGTTTACATGTATACACTTTGTACCATTGTAAGCACAGATTTTTTTTCCCTGTAGTATTGTATGTCGGTGATTTAAAAAAAAAAAAAAAATTAAAAAAAAAAAAAAAATATATATATATATATATATATATATATATATATATATATATATATATATATATATATATATATATATATATATATATATAAAGCCCACTGGACTATAAGGCACATTAAATGAAGTCTAAATTATGAGATAAAATGTCTAAATCATATGATAAATTGTCAAAATTATGGGATAAAAAGTTAGCCTGGACTATGATATGAATTCATAGTCTGGAGACGATCCATAGACTGAGCTTCAGCGTACAGGTGGGATCAACAGCTGTCTTTCAAACTGCTTGGCACGTAATAGTTTAGCACTATGACCAATCAGAGCAACGAACAATGTGACAACAATGAACAATGAAAACAAGCCTTAATTAGCATCTATCTCGTTGTTTTAACATCCTATAGGCTAGGCTAATTAATGTTAACACACCGGTAACAGAGGAGGAAAAATATCCAACCGGCTCCGTTTACATGCTGTTTATAACAGACCATAGACTGAACTGTATATAAGTTTGTACTTCTTCAACCCTGTCATCATTGTGCTGAGCCCATCCTATAATCTCACTACACAAATGGAGCATTATGATTGGACTGCTAAAGTTTTTCCAGTCCTGGCTGAGGCTCTATAGAGACCAACGATTCAGGCAAAAATATTTTTTGCCACTAGAGGTGGGCTATTTTACTAGGCTCATAAAAAGTCAAAATTATGATATAAAAAGTCAAAACTATAAGATAAAAAAAAATCTAAATTATGAGATTAAAAAAATCTAAGTCACGAAGCAAAAACACAATTAACCCATATATAAGGCACACTCTCATTTTTGGAGAAAATTAAGTTTTTTTTTTGTGCACCTTATAGTCCAGAAAATATGGTAATAAAGTATTCTGCAATAATGAAGAATTCTGCATATGAGCCTTTCTGCCTAGATTGAAGCAAAGATACAAAAAGATCAAGGCTTCAGTCATGAAATATGTGTAAACAACTCTACCTTGACACCTGGCTGGGCAGATAGGTTCTAGCCAAGAATGCAGCTTCTGGCAACCGTTCTGTTTTGATGAGGAGGTCGAGACATTTGTCCAGTCTATTCAAACACAAAAAATGGGAACGTCAAAATGTAAAATCACAAAACAAATTAAAAACAAACATACAAACACCTTCAAAAATCTTTCAAGGATCACATTTGTATGCCTGTGCAATTCTCTCTCCCCTTCCACCTCCTCTTACCTTCCCTGCAGGAAGTAAGTGAGGAAGGCTACGTTGGTTTTGCCATCTCTGTCTGCCCCCTCTGCTAGTTTGCCCACCATGTCCGTGTTGCCCGAGGCCGTGGCCAGCAGCAATAATCCCCCATAATCCTGAGCGTGGTGCAAACACTCCTGAGCCAAGCTAAACTGGCACTTTGCAGTTGCGAGCTCTGCCAGCTGCTTCCATTTCTGCTCTGACTGGAGCCCCCACATGACAAGGCAAAGACACAGGAGAGAGGATTATTACAGAGACAAAAGCACAAACCTTTACATTAATATACACTGACCGAGGGACAAGGTTCAAGGTTCAAGGTTTATTTAGTGTCCCCGAGGGGCAAATTGGGATGCAGCATCGTAGGCATTCATTCATACAAAAAACAGGCGTGAGAACAATATATACACACAGTAAAAAAGGTAGCAAACAAAAAAAACAAAAAAACCCCCAAAAAAACCAGAGGTAAAAATACTAAAGTGCACGTTACTTAAGGTGCAAACCAAAGTGAATTAACCATTCCATCCGGGAGCACGTTTTGTCTAGTTAAAAGTTAAAAGTTAAAAGGACATAAAGGAGGGGTCACATCGCACATACAGATTTGATCCTGTGTGTATTTTGTTCTGTTGTGTGGGACAGTACTCCAATTTATTTGTACTGTGTACTTAGTATGATGCAATGACAATAAAGATTTAGCTTAATTTTGTATCTTAAGATTTATCTATTTTAATATTTATCTATTTTTATCTTAAAAAAATATGAGTAACAGACTGATTTTAAGACTTTGCAGTTTTTTTTTTTATTATTATTTGCTTATTTGGAAAAGCAATAGACATTCAAAGGGTACAACACACATTACAGATTACAGTTTGTTTGTTTTTTTAAGGGAAAATAAATAAGGTAACAAGTGGGCAGTAGGAGAGGGCATACTGGATTTCTTCACCATGATAGACACATAATATACTGTTTACACGAACCTAAACAGATATAAACAGAAGATATACATAATGGAAATGTTTCCACATGACTGATAAACTCAATTTACATCAAATACTAGTTTCACATAATTAGTCCACTTTGACCAAGAAGTGAAAAATGAGTCTTTATGTCCCTTAAAAGAAAATGTCCATTTCTCCAGAGTGTAAATGTCCTGTACAGCTTCCATCCAATCTTCAACTGTCAGTGCTTCAGACTTTAACCATTTTCTAGTGAGTCTTTTTGCCAGCTGCTAAAAGCACTGACATCAGCTCCTTGTCTTTCAGAGTCTAGTTATAAGTCTATAAGCAGTTTTAAAAAAAAATGGAAAATGGTTTCCTTCAAACACTGATAACCAGATTCAATATCCAGCCTTCTTCTTATTCTTTCAACTAGAAACAATATTAAAGCTAGCTGCGTGCTCTCTTTTAATGAGATTTCATATGTATTTTTGGCGTTTGTGTGCACATGCATGCCCTGACCTCTGCCTCCAAGGCCAGTTGGTAGGCTATCTTCAGCTCTCCCAGCTGCAGGGCCAGTTCAAACTTGTGCTCTGGATCAGTGGTCACTGCCAGGGCCTGTTGCCTGAAGCCCTTTAGGAGCAAACAAACACACAGTGAACAGGCATGCATCTTTTATCCCATATTATGCTATGTCTTTTGCATTTCATTTTCATAAATCTACCAACATAAAAGTCTTCTCAGGGTTTGCTAAAGAGATCTGGCCAAGAGGTGATATGATGTGGTCAAGTAGAGATTTTTTTTTTCTGATTAAAACCAATCCAACTGAAAACATGTTCCAAGAATACTATGCAGAGGCTGCTCTCCATCTGGCTACCTGATGTTCTGTAAATTATGCATACATCCAAGTCTTGAATTTATAGTCAGATGAAAGCACAGAGTTAGACATTGAAGAGCAAAGACTAAGCGAGGACAAACAAACCTGTTTCTCCAGAAAGTTAGCTACTCTGGTCCTTTGTTCTTTGGGGATTGTAGGTAGAACCTTGTCGGCTGTGCTGAAGTCTTTCCTCATGACAGCTGTCTGGTACTCCAACACAGAAAGCAGCAGGGAGTAGCTGATAATGTTCAGCTCTTTATCTCCAAGGTAGAGGCGGTCATCTTTTGGAATGTAACCCAGCAGATACATTGTCCTACGACAGAAAAACACCTGTTTTTTAATCATTTAATGACATTTTTCCACTGGAAATGACAGTGGAAACAACAGAGGAATGTTATCACACACTGAAGAGTCATACATCATTATTACACAACATGCAAGGTACGTGGATAAAGTATTGATCGCAGCAGATTGCTATGATGCATTTATTTAGTTCAGCTTCACTATTTTATAAATAACCCAGGCAGACAGGCTGGCTGGTGCAGTTTGATGGTTTTAATACATAATTGATGCTGCATACCTGTCCATGTGAGCAATCGTGATGATCTCTCCTCCAACATAATAGTTAAGTCTGTTTACAGAGCTGGTATAGATGAAGCAGTCTCCCACCCAGACTCCTGTCTTGACCACCTCCTGCACCTCCCCCAGCACCTGGTTACCAGGAAACAACCAGACTGTCTCAATAAAACAAATCATTTTAAAAATGAAAAAAAAAAAAAAAAAAACAGACTGGAACACAATCCCACACACGAATGTCTGAATATTTTCAGACTTTCCTTGTATGACACATTTATTTGAAGTGAAAACATACATGCACAAACACTACGGTTATTTCATATATGTAATGCATTGATATTGTCATATCACTATATGTTTGCATATATCACCATAAAGCAGGGTTCTCAAACATGTGGCCCAGGGGCCAAATGTGGCCCGCCAAAAGTTCCAGTGTGGCTCATGAATGAATTTTGCAAAAATTCCACAGTCAAGATTGTGGAACCCATTTTAGTTCAGGTTCCACATGCAAACCAACATGATCTACAGTCAAATAATAAAATAATAACCAACAAAAATAATGACTCCATAAAAAAACCCATAAAAGTATATATATATATATATATATATATATATATATATATATATATATATATATATATATATATATATATATATATATATATATGCCTGCAAGTAATGACAACTTCAAATTTCTTGTCTTTGTTTTAGTGCAAAAAATAGCATTAACATTAAAATATTGGCATTTACAAACTATCCTGTAACAATAGAATGTGAATAACCTGAAATGTCTAAAGAAAATCAAACACAATTTGAACCATTTTCTGCTTCTGTTATTAAGTGTTTAGTGTCTTTGTAAATGTGATCCATGATGCATTCATTATTTAGAAACAATAAGTTGAGGCATAATATTTTTTTAAAGAAATGACAGTTTTTTGAGGTTATCCCTATCTTTTTTTATTTAGCTAGTTTATAAAAATAAGTATTTTCATAATTTAATGGGGGGGGGTGCACTCAAACAGAAGCAAAAATTTGGAGTTGTCATTATTTAGAAATTATTATGCTATAATTTTATTTTTATGGTCCACTGAAGATCAAATCAGGCTGAATGTGGCCCCTATTTTATAGGTAGCATTGCCAAAATAGAAAAGTAAACACTACTAAAAACTGCACAACTCTACATTGTGCTCGTATTTACACTTAGATTGTGCAGATAAAGTAAATTTGTTAGGGTATCTGACCTCAAAGGCCTCCTCTATCCCATCTTCCGTTATCTGTTCCTTGGACTCCTGTGCCGCTGTCACGTTCTCTGCCAGGTATCTCAGCACAAAAAATGATTCATCTGTAGCAATACACACCAGTTCCCCAGAGTCAGACCAGAAGATCTGAAGACAGGAAGACCAGGGATTATAACAGGGCCGAAACACCAGCAGAAAACACAAAGACACTGATAAGAAAAAAACTCACATGTTTAGGTTGGATTTCAATACGGCGGATGAGTCCAGCATTCTCCCAGTCGTAGAATGCCAGACCGCTGTTGGACCTCACCCCCAGTAAGAAACCACCAAAGATACCTGTTTGACATCAACAAATTACACATACATATATGAAAACACAAAAGATCTCACTATCAGAACATCTCATTAAATGACATAAACGTACCTTCAGCTCCAAAGTCAGGTTTGAATGTCTTCTTCTCCTTAAAGTTCTTAAAGATTTTCACCATACTATTGCCTTCCCTGATACCATATCTGTAAATAACACACATAGGTGAATATAATATATCTTTCCAGAACCTCTGAGAGTAAAATGACTTCATCTTTTACTTACTGTGAGGAGTCGTGTGCCCAAACGAAGTCCAGGGCTGAGCCGAAACTCTTGTTCCTCAGGGCCATGGCAGTGTAGATGATGTACTCCCCATCCCCACACACCACTACGAATCTGCACAAAAATAGGCAGGAGGATAGTTATTTATAGGCGATGTGTGCAACAGTTTCTTGAAAAGCCACTACATATGTTAATATTATACACTATATAGACTGAGTGATTACTTCTGACTGTCCCCATACTGTCAGAGTATGATGTTGCATTTGTATTATTTGTGCTTGAAAAATACAGCTAATCTATATAAAAATACAACTAATCTATATAAAAATACAGCTAATCTATATAAAAATACAACTAATCTATATAAAAATACAGCTAATCTATATAAAAATACAGCTAATCTATATAAAAATACAGCTAATCTATATAAAAATACAGCTAATCTATATACATTATCCATGTTTAAAGGCATCAATTTTCCTGCCTTCTTTTTATCCCCTTGGTTTGTCTTTTTGTCTGTGCATCTGTTTGCAGGGATTAAAGCAAAAAAAATATTTATTAAGGAATGACATTTCAGTTTTTAACTAAAGTACCTAGCATTCCAATTCCAACTTCAACAGACCGTTAGCGACAGCAGTGACAACACTCGCCGTTGCACTTCTGACTGGTTAATGCTGTTAGTTTCAGAACCAGAGAGTTGCACTTTTTTGACCACACATGAAAGCCATGGGATAAACACATGGGTTTAATCTTTTTTTTTTTTTTAATCGCTGCATGCTGGAAATCCAGCATGGTGCCAGAGTACTTTAATCCCTGTGTTTGCTTTTCTGTTTGTCGAGGCGGCTGTGGCTCAGTTGGTAGAGTTGTCGTCCAATGACTGAAGAGTTGGTGGTTTTCCAACAGCTTTGGCTGTTCACATATTGAAGTGTCCTTGGGCAAGACACCCTAAGTTAGGCAGAACCTTAGAAACCTACTGGTGTGTGTGTATTGGTGAATGTAAGGCTAATGAAAAGCACTTTGAACACAATGAAGGTGGAAAAGCGCTACATAAGTTCAGTCCATTTGTCAACAATTTTATGCTAAAATTACTGAACCAAATTTCATTAAATTTTTAATAAAGGTACCAGATTGTCCAGAACGAAATAAAGTTTTGGTGGATGTAGGTCGAAGGTCACAGTCATGACCATCAAAAATGTGCTTTAACAATGAGATAGAGCAAATCAGGAATGTCCTTTTCATTCCTATATACTCAGTTTGAACATAGCTTCCTTTTGCTCTCACTGTTTATGTGCATTGGTAATGTGTCATTTTATTACATTTTCTGCAGTTTAATTTGCTACTTGAAAACAAACAGCAGGTAAGCATCACTAGGATGGTCGGTGGGTTGTATATATTTTGCAAGATCTTCTTTCAACAGTGCTGTCATCTTTCAAAAGAGTCCTGAGGAGAATGTCCTGAACGTCTGTGCAGCAGGGCCAGGTCTTTTTTTTATATATATTTTGCACAATTCTTCCTTAATAAAGATAAATGATGCATAATTTATTCAGTCTTTATGTATTTTATTTACTGGGATGGCTGACATTATTTATTCTTCCAAAGAACATTTAGAAATCAATTGTATAAATGTACATAAACCACTATATATGTGTAATAAAACATCATCATATATATTAACAACATAAGCTTTTGTCATTTGTTTTCTGAATCTTAGTAAAGTATGTATGAGTTAGCACATTTAACATCTGAAGCATATACTTTCTAAAAAAAAAAGTAGAGCAGTGTAATGAATGAAATGATAATAACCCAATAAAATACTTCAACGTCTCAGCCCATAGAGAATTGAGTTTCGACAGTTTCTCAGATGCAGGTTATTTTCCATTGGTGTTATGTATAAATATATTAATCCAACACCCCTTACATTGGACATTTTATAGTGTGATCCATTTGTCATGTGACTGACCACATAGAATATCATTACTTAAATGTAGATATTTTTCAATACTCCGGCAATTTTTCTATTAAGTGCATTTGTTGATATTTGTTTAAAGCTATTTTTGGCTTCTAACCTCATCTACCTAAAATTTTGAAAAATCGTCTACAGTACATCACTCTGTGTGAGTGGAAATGAACCAAAAACCCTTCAAAAATGGTCTGAGGTATTCACTGTTAGCTAGTAGCACTGTCTCCTTCCCTGGCGCTCTGTTTGTGCTGCGGATTCCCATAATACTTTGCGGGAATAAGTCATGATGGCGACACATTGGAAATCTCTACATGAAAAAAACACTTCCCAGCTGCTTCAAACACAACCATAAGAACCACCATTGGGGTCTCTCACCTTCCATTGGGGCTGTGCTGGATGGTCTGAGGGTAAATCTCACAGCTCCCCATATCTTTGACACCCAGTAGTAGCCTTTCTCCATCCTTCATCTCAGCGTCACCCATGGCCTTCAGGTTGGCCTGTTGGACCTCGGAGTGTCGGGCCCACATGACCTTCCCACTAGAGTCCATGGACATGGCAGGCTCCTCTCGACCCAGCTGAGACAAGAGAGAGACAGGACAGGAGGTGGGAATGATGACAGATTCTAGTATCTAAAAAGTGTAGAATGTATTTCAAGACCGTCTCACATTATAGACCCTCATCCCATTTTCATTTTCCACTTATGCAAGAAAATATTTTCATGTGTGTGTGTTTTGTCCAAATCATGAACTGTTTTCATTTTTTTTAAAAAAGTGAATAAAACACATTAGGTGATGATCTGCAACTTGTTTATCACTGGATACAAGACAATCCAGGTTTCCATCTTGTTTTTCTGCTGTTCATTTTGCTTTAAGTGCAACATACAACTCCTGTGTTTATGCTCTGTTTGCACCTTTATCTTTGTTTTCACCATGTGATCATTTTGTGTGTACTACAAAAAGTCCCATCTCATGAATCCTTGAGTACTGTGTTCACGTTTTTGTTGTTAAAGTAGAATATGTGTTCCTTGTGCATCTGCTGCTGTTTTTCCCTTTTCCTTATCTGATCCAGGGTAGCGCCGGTGGCTGCATGACCTGATCAGCCTGGGAGGGGTTTGGTCAACTGAAATTTTTGTTTGTGTCTTGGATATGCAAATGACAAATAAAGTGATTCTGATTCTAATATAAGCATTTAAAAGCTTATTGAAACATGATACTGTACACAAAGTAGTTATATGGCAACTTCTATTTTTGAAGCTGCATTAGCATAATAACGCTGCTGTATCACTGTGGTCATAGATCATAATTACAAGTTTGCAGTGTGGATAAAACAACTCAAAAATTCCAGCCCCAGCTGAACAATTAAATTGCTAAGTTATGATGATCGACTAAAACGCTCTCTTGCACTGAAGTGTGTGTGAACATTAGGCTAATGTTGCTTTTACATGCTGGTAGATAATGTCAGAGGGAAGCAGAGATCATGTATCCTTTCAGAATTTTAAGCAAATATCAGGTCCTGTATTCAGTTTCATGTACTTGACTGGACAAGACATTCATTATAAAATGTGTCTAAGAAAAGCTACATGGACTCTGTGCTAACATCTGGAAGCCACACCAACACAGTCCAGCATGTTATTAAGACTGGAACAGATACTGTAAACATCCACCTCCAAAAAAGAGAGTAGTAGTAGAAAGAGTAGTGAGTTATCCATGATCCACTATTTCAAAGCCAATTTAATGTGAAGCCAGAGAAGTGCCACGCTTAAAAGAATACCTTGATGATGATGCTGCCTTCATCGTAACCCAAAGCTACATTATTGGAACCTGACTGGCCACATACACACCACACCCTCTCCATGCCATAGTTGAGAGTGTTTTCTAGTCTGTAGGTGTTGGAGTGCCAAATTCGAACAGTACCTATCAGGAAAAGAGACAAAAGTTATATAAGTAGAAGTACTTTGTTACTGTGCTTAAGTAGATGTTTTTCTGGTATCTGTATTTATATATATATATATATATATATATATATAAATATCATGTGCATTTAATTTTCTGGCAACTTTTTACTTTTGCTTCCTACATTTTTGCATAAATATCTGTACTTTATACTCCTTACATTCTCAGAATAGACTTGTTATTTTTTAAAACTAAAGAGATATGACAGTACGAAAAATAAGTCACTTTAAAGGGAAGATCAGTGGAAGAGAGAAATTCTGACTTTCTATCTCATAATTTAGTATTTATCTCATATTTCTTACTTTTTTTGTGATGATGATGATGATGACTTTTTATCCCAATTTTGCCATTTTATCTCAATTTCGACTCATAATTCTGCTTTTTTTTTTAATCTCACATGTATTACTTTTTTTCTTATACTGATGGCTTTTTATCACAATTATAACTTTTTTTCTACTTTTTTTAAAATACATTTCCTGCGTATACCCACAAAATTGAGTACCATGACCCAATCAAACACATTTTCTACTTAGTAACTCACTTTTAAAGGCTTTATTTTTTTGTACTTTTGAAACTTCTATGATTTTGCCTGGTTAAATAAGTATGATTTCATCCATGGCAAAAAAAAAGGCTGTTTTATTATTTAACTTTATTATAGAAAAGTTGTTGAAAAGTTGTTTTTTTTTTTTTTTTACTTTTACTTCAGTAAAGGAGTTTAATCAGTGCTTCTACTTTCACCAGAGTATTTTTTTTCACACAAGTAGCTGTACTTCTACTTCAGTACAGAATGTGAATACTTTTACCACCTATGGCTGTGGATTAGTGTTGCGCGGGCTACCCGCTGGCCAGCGGATATCCGCGGGTGACCCGCGAGTCGGGCGGGCTGGGTCGCAGTATTAATACATATTGCGGATGCGGGTGGGGCGGGTAAGGGACAATCAATACCCGCTGAGGTGTGTGTGTGTGTGTGTGTGTGTGTGTGTGTGTGTGCTCGGCTCGCGCATGTGTAAGCCCGTCAGTTCCTGTTTTGAATGCTTTTTTATCCCAACTTTTTGTTATTTGTTATTAGCGCCAAATCTCCCTGAACACTCAGAGATAAGAGTGAAAATGGCGGACTTGATCAGGGAGAAGATTAAAACAAGCGATGCGAAGGTTGTACGGAAACGTTGTATGTGTTGGCTTTATAGAGTGATGATGTGGGTGGAGTCTATTTTATGTGCTGGAGTGCATATTGAGACGTTAGAAAGGAGGCAAAAATTATGCTTCATGACTTTTAACATTAGAAGCGCAAGGTAAAGATGCTGCGAATGTACTATGTGAGTTTAGAGCCAAATTTAAGCTCGCGGGTTGATAGCGGGCGGGTTGGGTTTATCGATACGTGACATCATGCGGGTTGGGCGGGGCGGGCCTAGCCATGTCTTGGGTTTGGGCGGGGCGGATTTCTGTAAAACCCCCTAACCGCGCATCACTACTGTGGATGTATAAAAACTGACAACTCACCATCCTCGGAGCCTGTTAGGATGATTGGCAGCTCAGGGTGGAAACAGACACAGGTCACATTCTGGGCATGACCCTCCAGGGTCTGAACACAGGTTTTGTTCTGGCAGATAAAGACAAATAGCTCACATCACAGATGACACTCACTTCACACACAGTAGTTGGACTACACAGCTCTGTTTTACCACTTTCTAAGAAGATTATATTCTAGACAGCAACTAGAAACGCTCTCTGAGCACAGACCTCCGCCAAGGTAGGATCACCACCAAAACCTAATCACTTCCAGATCTCCCTGAAAATTTCGTCAAAATCTGTCCATACGTTTTGGACTTATCTTGTACACAAACCAACACCGGCAAAAGCATAACCTCCTTGGTGGAGGTAAAAATGCTTATGATTAAAACAGATAATCTGACAACTAAAGCCGCATTTCCATTTGTATTGTTTCTACCCGATTGTACTCGCCACTATGAAAAAGGACCCGGTCCCATGGTACCTGGTCCTAGATTTTTTGTATCTACTCCACTGAGGTTCAAAGCCGTTCTATAACGTGATGTGTCCACAGCGTAAACACTGATTGGCGGAGTTGTCTCTGCATCATTGCGTTATCAATGTGTGACCCGCTATTTTTTTTTTAAAGTAGATGGAGTTACAGTAAACAGCGGTCAGTTAAATTCACTCCACAACACAATGATGTCATTCCACAAAGCTACACTGTGGTGTAGTTTATGGAGGTTGAGACATTTCTGTCTTTGGTGGATGACAAAAAATAAATAAAAAAATCAGTGCGAGTTTTACGGCACCTTGCGATGACGGTAGTATCTGTATGGAAATGCTCTCAAGGAATAGTTCCTGGTATCAGAGTAGAATCAAGTAAGAGTCGAGTAAGTGATACCATGTAGTGGAAACATGGATTAACTATAATCCTGTAGCTTCACAGGAACAAAAGTAAATAGGGGTGGGAGAAAAAAAATCGATTCACATACAGTATGTATCGGGATTTTTCAATTTCTGATTTTTAAATGTATTTTTTTGTTCAAACCCCCCCCCCCCCCATATGTAAATTCATTTTAAGCCAGGTGGGGGAAAAATGACCGCTTGTAAAGACCGTAGACGACTGTACGAGTCACTCAGATGTATAATATACATCATGGAATACACAGAAATCACCTCATGTAAGGCATACAGATGACAGCTAGCTTATTATCGTATTAGCTTCAGCAACACACCAGCGTTAAATAGCATTAACTTATGCGCAGATAAAAAAAATACACTATGATAATATCTATTCCAACTGTATTGTGTTATTAACCTCACCTTATGGCATTTACAAACAACAATAAACCAGGAGTATTTGAATTAGAGTGGAGAAAAAGAGGGTGAGACGGCAACACAGCGGCTAATTCTCAACACTAATTCTAAACAACGTGCATTCAGGACCGTTGTAACATCTCTGGTGCGTTCGCAATTGAAATCAAATTGGCACCCAAAAAAATCGTAAAAGAATCTAATCAGCATAAAAGCATATCGTCCCAGCCCAACAAAATAGTGTTGTTGAACTGCCAGTACATGGGTACCTGATAATCCCAAATTTTGACTAGACGGTCATCGGCCCCTGATATCAGATAGGGTTTGTCTCCTCCGTTGTAGTAATCAATACAGTTCACTCCCTTCTCATGACCCTCCAAGGTGAAGTTAGCTGTTTTGGAGCCCAGCTGCCACACCTTTAACAGGAAGAGAAGAACATTCAACAAAACATAAGAGTCATGCAATGTTTCTATTTGCTAGGTTTTTGTTAGTTTTCTATTTGCTAGTTCTTGCTAGTTTTCTATTTGCTAGTTTTTTGTTAGTTTTTGCTAGTTTTCTGTTTGCTAGTTTTTGTCAGTTTTCTATTTGCTAGTTTTTTGTTAGTTTTTGCTAGTTTTATATTTGTTAGTTTTTGCTAGTTTCCTATTTGCTAGTTTTTTGCTAGTTCTTGCTAGTTTTCTATTTGCTAGTCTTTTGTTAGTTATTTCTAGTTTTATATTTGTTAGTTTTTGCTAGTTTCCTATTTGCTAGTTTTTGCTAGTTCTTGCTAGTTTTCTATTTGCTAGTCTTTTGTTAGTTATTTCTAGTTTTCTATTTGCTAGTTTTTTTGCTAGTTCTTGCTAGTTTTCTATTTGCTAGTCTTTTGTTAGTTATTTCTAGTTTTCTGTTTGCTAGTTTTTTGTTAGTTCTTGCTAGTCTCCTATTTGCTAGTGTTTTGCTAGTTTTTGCTAGTTTCCTATTTGCTAGTTTTTTGTTCATTTTTTTCCTAGTTTTATATTTGCTGGTTTTTCTTATTTTTCTTAATTGATGAACTAAAGGGTGGGACATTATAAGTTTTACTTCCTCCCACTCCCTTTCAAATGTGTTATAGAACTGTATGATAAATCTGACTGCTGTGTCATTTATTTATTATTTGTTTCTCTAGTTGTCTTTCTTTCTTGGTTATTTGTTTGTTTGTTTTCTTTTCTCTGTGACACATTTGAAAAAAACTAAAACTGGGCAACTGAGTTTTGTTAGCTGAGACATGCCAAATGACAATAAAGACATTTAATTTCATTTTCATTAGAGGAACAGCCCATTCCATTGGGGGGTTTTCATCCCTGTAGGAATAATAATTAGTATATTTCAAATATTTAAAGTGAGTGTTTGCACCTTAATAGTTCTGTCCAAAGAGGCACTTGCAAACTGGTTATTGTCCTTGGGGTTGATGACAATCTGCATGACATAGTGAGTGTGTCCTTCAAACACCTGACTACAAGCCCACTTCCTGTCCCAGTCCCACAGCTTGATCAGCATGTCATCTTAAGAAAAAAAAAAGGAGAAAAAAGTACTTATCAGTCAATAAGTTGCATATTTTGGTGAATGGTTTTGAAATGATTTGAAGTTCATACACCAAGCAGATTTTAAAGCTTTGTATTTGCGGTCTCTGTGTGTGTGTGTGTGTGTGTGTTTGTGTTTGTGAACTTCATTCCTACCGCTGCTGGTAAGGATGTAGGGCTGTGTGGGGTGGACAGCGATGCAGCGGATGTAGTCAGAGTGAGCCTCAAATATGTGAGCCCTCTCCAATGTGTTATAATTAAACACTCGGATCTGCATATCATCCTGGGGAGAAACAAAACAGTGCATTTGGCATTAAATATATAATAATATTATAAATTAAACACATTAACCTTGTATTCCCACTATTTTATAAAAATATGAAAGCTTCTAATGTAAAACATGTTAAAAACAGTGGATGAAAGGTTACATTCCCAGTAGTTGAGTCACTAATTTTTGGTTGTTTTTTTACACTGTTCCTAAACACAAAAACAAAATCAGCAAATGACTCAGCTGGATGGTTATGGAAGCTAAAAGGACTATTCTACAGGTTGACATTTAGAATATGGTGACACTGTTTATTTATGGTAATTCTATTGTAATTTTGATGTAATTTCATAGTAATAATATTTTTGTAACAGGTTATAATGAGTAATATCCATGTAGTTTCCAGTGCAATTATTTTACAGTTTGTAGATAATAGTGATGCAAACACCTTCCATTAATGTGGAAATTTCTATGATCATTTTGATGTAATATCATGGTAATAATTATTAACACAGTTAAGTAATTAAGTAGGAAGAGGCAATAGTGAATTTTCACACTGTAATATCATGTAATTTCCATTAAATTACTTAACTTGTTCCAGTGTAGTATGTATATATATATATATATATATATATATATATATATATATATATGTATATATATATATTTACTAACTTACTACTGCATTGACTTGATTTTGTCTCTTTCTTGGTAAAAACTAAGTAATTGAGTGGAAACAAGTGATAATGCATTCTGTGGATTCTCCTTGAAATTAAGTAAATCCTGGACTCATCAGTTCAGTAACTTCAGATTAATTTCAAATAATTACCATATCATTAAAGTTGAAATGAAAGCTGTTTTTATTACTATTACCTGGAAACTAGCCAGTAATTGCACTGGAAACTGCATGGAAATTATTTGATATAAGTGGTCACAAAGGATTATTACCATTAAATTATATCAAAATTACCATAGAAATACCACCTTAATGAAAGTAGTTTGCATCACTATTACCTACAAACTGCAGAGTGATTCCACTGGAAACTGCATAGAAAATACTTGTAATAAATGGTTACAATGGCATTATTAGCATGAAATTACATCAAAATGACCATAGAAATATCACTTTGTTAGCGACCTGCAATGTAAAGTGTTACCTATAATATAATACAGTATAATAGAATAGAATAGAATAGAATAGAATAGAATACTTTATTCATCCCACCCTGAGAAAATTTCACAGTTACGGCAGCAAACATTTAAGTGCAGGTATAAATACTGTAGGGGAGAAAAGTATATTTACATATATACAGTATTTACATTGCATTGCACAGTGATTGTAAGTGTATATTTAAGGTTCACTGTGGGGAGGAATGGCCTTTAGGACAGACATAGAAAAACCAAACTGGCTGGAGCCAAAAGATATTATTTAATCTTACCTCAAAGTGGTGAATGTTTAAGAGGGCCTTTTGGATTAGTTTTTGTATGAAATGTGCAAAATAAATCAAATATTGGGTGCATTCACAGAACTACAAATAAATTACAGAACAATAATAACAAAATTGTGACATTTCTGGCCTGGTATGTGAAGACTTTCTTTGCAATGAAAAATATAGATGAATACTTTTGTTGTCATGAAGTCAAAACTATTTTTTACTACTACTACTACTACTACTACTACTACTACTACTACTACTACTACTACTACTACTACTACTACTATTATCTCTTTATTCATTTGTTGTCTACATTTTTACATCTGCATAATATCAGAATGACTCTCGTTGTGATACAATTAGCAAAATGTGTAAAAAGTGAGCATTATTATTCATTTCCATATATTTTTGACAAAGCCATACTTAAAAAGAGCCCAAGACCCAAAAGTGACCCCAGAGCCACTGACCCCAGGACTATTGCCAGTAGTTCAGGTTATATCTGAGCCACATACTATAAAGGAACATTTTCTGTAATGACAGCGAACTACTGTTCATATCAGGAGTCACCCATTCATTTTGCAGCTCTTCACTTACAAGCTTTGGAACTTGATTTGGTAAATAGGTGACAATGAACACACATTAGGCAGGAAGGAACAGGTTAAAATGTTTATATGTAAATATATATTTTATTCCCTTTTATTTTCCTAGTTGTTAACCAAGGATTATTTTAATCATTATAGCATTGAATCTGTCTGGTTTTGAATAACTCTATAGGCTATGTAAAGTGTCATGACATAACTTTTGTTGTGATTTGGCACTATTTACTGTACATTTTGATTGATTGATTAATTGTTTGATTGGTTTACAGTTACAGTACTTACTGCTCCAGTGATAACCCAGTGTTTCCTGGCTACAAATACAGCCACTCTGACAGGCAGGTCACAGATCTCAAAGGTTTTCACCATCATCTGCACACACAGTTCAAACAACATGTACATTTAGAACTTATTCATATCAGAAAATCAGAAAGTTAAATGTACAAAGATTAAGTGATATTGCAGAAGTGTCAAACATGTGGCCTGGGGACCAAAATTGGCCCACCAATGGTTCCAATCTGGTCCCTGGGATGAATTTATAAAATGCAAAAATTACACAGAAGATATAAATAATTAAAGAAGTTAAAATCAATTCAATCTAAAATAGACTGATTGATTGATTTGTTTATTTCGAGCATACACATAATACATATATACATACACATAAGAAAAGATACAATAATAATAATAATTTGATTTACACCCTAAAAGGAGTGGGAAGAAGAAACACTAGGATCAGACACACACTCAAACTGGATCAGAACATACTCACAACATAATAAACAATAAATTATGAAAAATGCAAATGTCCTTATTTGTTTTAGGGTAAAAAAAAAAGGGAATAAATAAATAAATAAATAATATAGACTAGCGTGTTACAAAAATCTGAATAACCTGAAATGTATGTGGAATTTTACCAATATTCTGAATGTTACTAAATCTTGTGTGTATCTGAAAATTCAATGTTCTCTTTAAGTTGCAATGCATATTTGTGACCCGCCACCACGAAACCAGGCATAAGTCGCGCTGAGCCGTTCAGAGCTACAGCCAAATTTAGGCTGGAAGGTGATTTCTTATTTGTGTTTACACTTTATCAAAAAACGGTACCGTAACACCTCTATGTTCAGTTCCTGTGGTCATTACATTGAAATCCAATCAATAAAGGTGTTTATTGGGTCAATTATTTAAGCGGTGACAAAAGTTTAAGGATTGCTGAGCAAAGACAAAGACGACTTCCACCTCTTTTCGCCGAACAAACCGATCTCCGTTCCGTGCGTAAACATCCAAGTGTTCGGTACGAGGTAAAAGCTTATATTGAATGTTCTTGTCCAATGGTGTAAGCCAAATGATTATAATACGTTGCAATTCTGTCCTATTATTAAAATATGTAGAACTTCTGTGACATGTCCATCAGAGTGTCCTTTAACATCTGTGAATATTTTTTGTCAATCGGATACGAATTATTATGCATTGCTAAGGACTTCCTACCCCAAAACAGTCCAAAACTTTAACGGACAATATCTAAAAATATGCAAATTGCATAATAGGTCCAACTGTGGATATTAAAATGACCATAACTTTGGTTCTACTTATGATAGAAACATAATTTTTTCACCATCTTAAACCTTAGTTTCCACTCTACCAAGCTACACAGATAACTCAGTTTTGATTTCCAGACACTTATGCCTGGTTTCGTGGTGGTGGGTCACATTTATAAATGAAGTGTAATATTGTTAATATTGCACTTATTTTTCTTAAGAATTTTCAGGTTGTTAATATTTTTTCGTATTATGTTCATGTACAGTTCATACGTGTAAACATTTTCATAATGGAATTTTACTATTTTTTCTCAAAAACATTGAGAAAACTTTGGAGTTGACATTATTTATACATTTTTAAACTATTATTATATTATTTTATTGGTCCAGCCCACTGTATACCATATTAGGCTGAATGTGGCCCCTGAACTAAAATGAGTTTGACACCTCTGTGATAGTGGCTGTTTATAAATGGTTAATGACATGTATAGGTGAGCACATGAAGATCAAGTGACCTGGGTCTCATGGTTCCAGACCACCACGGTACCGCTGTACAGGCTGACCAACATCCACGGCTCAGTGGGGTGTAGGTCGACACTCTTCACCCGGTCTGACCGAGACGTCAGCTTCCGCTTAATGTCCAACCGCAGAGGCTGTGGAGAGAAAAGGAAGCATGTTTGTCAGCTTTCATACTGTATACAGAAGAAACTGTATTTTCAAACATCTGCTGATTATTAAAGATGTTTTCCAGGTGTATTTATTTTTAACTATATTGCTTAAAACCCCCTTCACATCCCAATTACAATCAATGAATTAAATTCTCTAAAACAAGAATAAAAATATATAGTCACCTGAAAAAAAACCCTATCTAATTATTTTGAATTTGTGTATCATTCGTTCATTTGCTTTTTCAAAATAAATCTAAAACCAAGACAACAAAAAAAAAAACAACTCGTTTCTTCATTATTTGTTTCCAAAACCAAAATGAAAAAACAGATAATGAAGTGGTTTTTCAGTTTTCCTTTTGTGTTTAAATGAATAATGGAAAAAAAACAAAAAACGATTATGGCCATTTCCCATTTTAGCCCATTTTGACCTGAAGCAAATTGAGTAAACCAGAAATGACCTTTGACCCGCAGTGACAAAGATGGAAACCTACACCCGGAACTAAGAGGGTCACCCTCAGACCTGAAGATATGACCACGGGGAAAATTGGTGTCATCACACCATAATGATGTTCAAGTCCAGTGGCCATGTTTCTTTGGGTTGTTAAGATTAATTTCCGGTTTACTCAATTTGCTTGAGGTCAAAATTGGATAAAACAGAAAAGGGCCGTTATCCGATTTTGTTCTATTATTTATTTAAACACAAACAGGAAAACTGAAGAAAAAAAAAAGCGTCACTATCTGTCTTTTGTTTTATTTTTCATTCTGGTTTTGGAAACAAATAATGAAGAAACAATTCGTTTTTTTCCTTGTTTTACTTTCGGTTTTATTTTGAAAAACGAGATCACACTCAAATGATTGAATAGTGATATGTCATCAAACTCAACTGTCATTTGTCCCTCCCCACTCTGGTTCATGCAGGAAGGGTTTGAGCAGAAAGGCGAGGGACAAATGATAATTTAGTTTGACACATCACTGCCCATTCATTTCAAGCAGGATCTCAAAATGACTGGATGGAGTTTTTCAATCCACAGGTGACTATATATTTTTAGAGCATTTAATGTATTTATTGTAATTGGGGTGTGAAGGGGATTTTAAGTAATATATATATTTTTTTAAATGCAACAGGAAAACATTATTAATTACCAAAAGGAAAAAAACTTGTTTTGTTTTTTCCTTTACTATGGTGGATGATTAATATTATTATTGTTGTATATTACTGAGTACTGTAACTAGGAATAATGTCAGAGGGCTTGTGATTCTGGAAAAAGGGACGGGATGTGAAAATAGTACTTAAATTTAAAAGTATTTTTGTTATATAATAGTATAAATTCCTTATTGTTTGTGTTTGTGCTAATTATTTGCTTTGGGTATTGAATTTGGAGGTGTTTATATTGTGTTTTTCTACCTAAAATAAAAAGTAATGCATTGTGTTATAAATTAAGAAAAGATGAGTATTTTTTAATGAAGTATTCTCTTGTATTATTTCAGGTTTGGGGACAGCTGGTGGGGGTGTTGATATTTCTCATTCCACATTTCATATGCATGCCTGCTCCAGAATGACTAGATTCTCTTTCATTTCACTTTTTTTTCTATTAAAGTGATACATACACCTCCTTTTCTAACTCTTACGTTTATCATTTTAACCAGGACATAGGCTTATGTTTGTGGACAGGTATGTTTATGACTTTTACACAATGTTATACTTTATGGAAAAGTTACTGCGCTCACAAAAAGTCACGGTGTACTGTGACAATATAATTACAAAACATATAGAACAGAGTAAAAACACGGCGTGGGTGTGTTTTTTCCTACCATGTTTCCACGTCAGTGTCCTGTCCAGTGAATATCCCGACCTCCTGCTGCCCAGGTCCGGCTTCTCCAACACGATCAACTTGAGGAACTTTGTGTAGAAAACAAGTGGAGTGTGATATTTCTACTTCCGGTTAGGGTTTTCCACGATAAGGCGACGTATACACACTGTGGGTTCCTGTGTGCTGTGTTTGACATGGCAATACAATTAAATTCTTTCATATTCTTCTTTCTTAATTTTTTTTAAAATTTAACTTCATTTTCTTTTTTGAGGTGTTTATTTACCGAATATTTTCTTATTTACAGAATACAATCTGTACAAACGTAACGAATTTTGTAGATGTAATTTTATTTTGAAGACAAAACATACCACTTCCGGTTTTGATCCTTCTGTTTCTGTCAAACTTGATGTATTTTTTTTTGTCTTTTGGCTACGTGGATCCTGTTGTCCGGAGCTTCCTGTGCCTGCAGCTCCAGATCCGGCAGAACACGCTGTACCTGAACATGTTGCACTACTAAAGTACTAACCACAACTTTTATTAGAAAAACTAAAACATATACTGCATGTATTTGGGATAAAAGTACACATCCTAAAATAGGTAGGCTATATGATAACAGTACGTGATGAACTATGTAATAGAAGTTTTATTTTGTTTATGACAACAACCAAACACTGCATCCATGTAATAAATTATCACATATTTTGAATATATGAGATAATACAGTTGTTAATATAATAGCATACAGTTTTTAATAACATTTTTAAACATCTTTGCCATATGAATACTGCCTGTGTTATCGTGATAACTATTTTTGCGATATATTGTGCAGCATTATTTTGTTTGTTGATTTCCACTCTAACATGTCACTGCAGATCAGTTTTATCAAGAACAGCATAGTTACAGTAATAGTATGAATAACAGTGTATGAGATGATGTAGTGTTTACTGTGTTGGCTGATATACAACTAAAACAACAATATACAAAAGAACAACTGCAGAATAGCTGTCCACTGTTGTTTTCAGTATGCATGAAAGGGTTAACTGAACATGAAAAGGTGTTTTCAATTACTGTCACTTGTCAAACTACATGGGTTTTACTGGTATAATAATGTTGCAGAGGATGATGTTTCCATGTCCCTGAACATCCATATGAGTCATATTTGATGGCAATGACAGGCTGAGAAATTACATTTTACACATATTTCCCTTTCTTTTTTGTCAGACAGATGGAAAAATAATTCTTTCTTTTACCTTGACATGTTTCGGGTACAACCTGTAGCCTTCCTCAGAAGACTCACCTGTTCCTGTGACGTGTCATTGTCAGCTATTTTATCCAGGTTTGCCAGGCAACTGGGAGCCATTATTCCTTCTACTGCCTGGCAGCCCAGAGGACAGCATCTCAGGTGTGGGACAGAGTGTGGAATAGAGCTCCACAGTATACTGTCTGAGCTTCGACATCACAATGTACGTGTGCGCAATAGTCACATCACAGGTTCTGCAATTATTTTGATTTAATTTTGTATTTTCTGTGTTTATTTAATGTCCTTTTTTATTTTCATACATTATTTATTTTTTATTTTTATTTATTTGTTTATTTGTCTTTTTTATTATTTATCAATTTCTTTTTTCAGTTTATTTTCCATTTTTATTTATTATTTATTTATTTTTAATTAAAGCTGATAGTGAAACATATGTTCTGTCTCGACCACCAATCTTTTTGACCATTTGTGTCAGCACCACCCTCCTGACTAGTTTTTCATATCGTAATATACATATATCTTGGGGTTTTAAAAAAAAGAATGCAATGTCAGTTTTTTTTCTAATATTGTGAAGCCTTAGTGTGGGACCTCTAATCCCTGTTCATGGTCCCTGTGGCCCTCCATACCATCAGTAGTATTTGTTAGTTTCTGGGCGACTTGAAACAGGCTGTAGGTGAAACATGCCAAGTAAAAAGAATTAACTCTTTCCATCTGTCTGACAAATTAGGAAAAATAATCTGTATAAGTTCTAGTAGACAGTATGAACCTAATTGGGCAATTATATGTTACATTAGTAACACTGTATAACAAAATGTTATGAAATATTTTTTTAAAGATAGATTTTGGTGTGTTTTTAGTTAATCCAGATGTGTAGAATTGGAATTGATATCTGTTTAAGACTCAATATGTGGATTTAAATTTTTTTTTTGCAAAAATCAGTTGAGTTTTCACAATTCTATAATACAATACATATATACTAAAATAGAGTCTATCAAACAATAGCTAGTAATAAGTGGAAACAAACACAGTGGAATCCAATATTCGTTGATAAATATTTAATTTTTCTTCTATGGTTGGAAGTCTGTGAATCAGTTCCAAGGCTCCAGTAGTAGTTCAGCAGTAGCACTGGTGTAGACTGTCCTTTGGAACAAAGCATCTCCATCTCACTTCTATCCTGGTGGAATCTAAAACCATGTTCATCATAACTTAGTAACTTAGTAACAACATAATTTAGGGTTACCTATAAAACAACAGAAAGAATGATTTGATTTGTTTATAAAGAATATAAAATAGATCAAATACAGATCAAATACATAAAATCCACAAATACAAATTCAAAATTTTCTCAAAATATACCTGTATATGGCAAAAAAAAATAACTGTATGTTGTAAATCCTCATTAAATTCAGGTTCGGCTGCATATGTCACATGATATCGTCACTCTATTAAAATAAGTCATTTTTTGACAAAAATTTGTTGTGGGCTTAAATCATCTCTGCTGGACATCTCTGGTAAAATCACTTAAATCTTTAGCTAAAAGGATCATGCTCTTTATGCCATTGGACAAAGGCATATGTCAAGAGGGTGACATAGGGTAAAGTTTTTTGTGTTTTCCCCAAAAATTAAAACAATGACTTAGGCCATTAATACTTTGCTACATACTGGTCACTAACAGTGGACAGTTTTTCTACAGTTGTTCTCTTGTATATTCATGGGTTTTGTTGTTTTAGTTCCATATCAGTCTGTTCATATCACTACTGTAACTTGGCTGTTCTTAATACCTGTTCTCAGGCGCGCAGATAGCGGGGGTGTCAGGTGTGTCATGACACACCCAGTTTTGAATGCCCTTAGATCCATCCCACCCACTTTTATTTAAGAAAAAAACATGTTACTTCTTCTTTTTACTTTTTTGAAAAACTTTTACTACTTACTTCTTACTTAGTCAAGCATCACGAAGAAACCAAAATATGAATTAACATACATAATAACGTGACTCGGTTATTACGCTGTGCGGCGGCATCGTCGTTAACTTTGGTTGCCATGGTTACAAACAGTCTGACAGGCATTACTTGGACAGCCAGGGTGCACGTTCAGGAGGACCCCAACATGGCATGGAATAATGAGGCGAGCTAAAAAGCAGAAAACGATCATGTGTTTTTTTTTCAAAGAGCAACAGCTGTAAGTAAACTGTTACTTTACGTTACCACCAGGGCTCTAAATTAACACCCACCAACCCGCCAAATGCGGGTGAAAATCCATTTTGGCGGGTAAAAAAACAACTTACTAGCCACTTTGGCTGTTGGCGAGTGCAGACCCGGTTGTACCCATCCTCTATGGGGCGCCAGCATATGACCGTCCTATTTTTTTATCCTACCCTTGTCTTTTGTTCCCCGTCTTGCTTGCTTCGGCCCAGGCAGCGCCCCTATGGCAAAGCCAAAGTGTTCACATAGCCACGTTGTGTTTATTATATCACGTGTTACAGAACGCGTTCTGGCAGCGCACTGGTGCGCGCAATGGCACGTACTAGCACGCGTGCCAGTGCGCGCGCCAGTGCGCCTACAGCCTACTTGTGTGTTTAACAGGAATGCTAATAAGCCCAAATGAATTGATCATAACGGGCTTATATGAGGATTTGGTGCTATCTTTGGTCAGTTGGTGAGTCCACAAATAGGCTAAGGAAATGAGATGGTTTAAGAAAGTTTATAACAACACCAAGATGTAATGTGAGTGTATGTTTATAGTGGGGACAGTGGAGATAAAAAGTAAAGAAGTTAGGAGTTAAATGTGAAAATGCAAAAAAAATAAATAAAAATGTGATCATATGTTTGAAGAAATGATATGGGGACCAATTGAGAAAATGTAAGAGCAACAAGATGTGAGTCTATGTATTGTATAAATTGTAATATAGGTGAGAACAGTAAAGAAGTGTTAACAGTGAAAGGTGAGAAAATGTAAAAGCAAGAAGTTTTAAGAGTTAAATGTGAAAATGTAAAAAAAAAAAAAAGATCATATGTTTAAAGAAATTAATTATTTCAAGAGGAAAAGGTTAAATAAAATAATTTAATGAAATTTGGTCAGGGGAAAAATGGCTAGTTGAATTTCTGATAGGGAGAGTAAGATAAAAAATCTACTAGCCACATTGGCTGGTGATGAAAAAAGTTAATCACCTTGCAATTTCTGTTCAAAGCAATGTTGCCGTGAGAGTAGGAATCGTACAAAGCTGGCCAGAGCCAAACTGTCACCTTCTTCTGCCTCCACCTGTACATGCCCCACACATATATTCAGGGCAAGGATCGGAGGAGAGAGGTTTTTGGATCCTTCACTTAATCAGTTTTGAGACCATTATTGAAAACTCTCATGGAGAGATCTTATTTACAATTTAATTTGTATATGGAGGCTGTGTCCTATTTTGTGTTTGTTGTTAGTGTGTTAGAAGTTTTAATTACATTATATGTTTTTTACACTCCTGTGAATTTTATGAAAGAATCAGTGTGCTGAAAGTCAGTGTTAAAATAAAACAGTTTTGCAAACAGCATATGGTATGTTTAGTGAGTGATTTAAATTAGTCTCAGCATTAATAAACTTTATTAAATAATAATAATTTATCTAATACTTATAATAAATAATTTCTTCCAATGATGGGTAATTAAGTTTGACAGTCCAAATATACACAAACAGTGAGCAGTCATGTAGCACACACACACACACACACACACACACACACACACACACACACACACACCCATATTGATCATCCTGTCATGTCAGTGGTATATAGCACTTGAGAACATCAGACATCACAATTAGGTAAGATAATGCATTTTTCGTCTTTGAGGAGTAATAACCCCCCCCCCCCAATCAGAATGGTGGGGCCGGGGGGTGTTAGCTGGCATCTTCGTCCCCCCCAGTTTCACAAACCTATCTGCGCCCCTGCCTGTTCTACACTAACAGGTTAACATGTAAATCAATTGCTGGTTGTTATAACTGTAGGGTGTTGTTAACAGTCTGCACTGCACTAAAATATTTTATTTCATAGCATTCTGATATTGCATTTTGAATACCTGTTTCTTTGCTTCAAAGCTTAAACACATGTTTGTTTGTTTTTTACTAAGTGGACATTTTTGTAACTCAATAAAAAATAGGTTCATTAAAAATATTTCAATCACATTGCTTTTTTCATGCCTAAAGAGGAATAAAAAAAACTCTTGACTAAGGTTCTCATAATTCATCCAACAATAGGTTAATTTAATAGGGAGACAATATGTTATTAATTTTTTATATATTTATATATATATTTATATATATATATATATATATATATATATATATATATATATATATATATATATATATATATATATATATATATATATATATATATATATGTGTGTGTGTGTGTGTGTGTGTGTGTGTCTGTGTGTGTGTGTGTTATTCACATGTATTGACAAGAGTTAAAACCTCCTGTGACATTATGCTATGCAATGGGGAAGGCTGACATTTTCCCCTTTTTTCTGACATTTTACCAACTAATGATTAATTGAGAACATAAAAGACATATTAATCAATAATGACATCAGTTGTTAGTGCAGCCCCAACATGACTGAATGGAAAAATATAAAGGAGAGTTTGGATCTCATAGAAACAATTTTCTCTGCATTTGTAATGAAAGTGAATATTTTTAATCAAAACAATCATTTTAACAAAAGTTTATGAAATCTCTTTATTATAAGTCTGTATATTCACATTATAAATAGACAGCAATATGGACACAGGATAGACAGTCTCTTGCAGTTGAGGTTTTTCTTCTTCTTCTCTTCTTATACCTTCTTGAATACTTGGTGGCAGACTTTGTCAAGCACAGTGAGTTCCTATGAAAGAAGGAAAAGACCTTTAGACCAAATATCCTACATGATGCAACAGTTACATACAGTACAGTAATCAGTTTGATCCTTTATCTTAATGTATTATATAAGTCCTTGTTAGGCTCAAATGTGTATTTCATAATCCCTTTTATTGTTATTGGATAGGGCTAATCGTTGTTATCTTGTTTTTTGAACATTTATCATTGAGGTTAACAGATAAATGTACTTTGTCTTGATTGCATGTGGCTGTTAATGTTGAAGAGAAAAATAGAAGATGCCAGCTGTTTCATAAAATTACCCAACACAATAAATAGTCAATAAAAAAAATAAAAGTTTAAAAATGCAATTCCTCCTTTGACCTTATGGTGGCAGCACCACTCTAACTCTGTCTAATTTTGCCGTGAACCCTTTTTGCTAATGGCGCCTGTAAATAAAGAGGAAAATTGACGTGAGGGCCGTCGCTTCCAGGACAGAAGGTAATTACAATATATTTTAGCTGAAAACCAAGGCGCTTGTGTCAGAGACTGCTGCCTTGCTTAATTAATTCAATGTAAAGAGATGCTACCAGACAAAACATGCATGCTAACATATGACAAGCTAACAGGGAGTGAGCACGAGCCTGTGGCTTAAACTAATCCGTCACCATGGCAACCTATTAAGTTGCCTTGATACTTGCCTATAACTGTTGGTGTTATGTACTTGTACGTGTAACACAAAATATTACTTTTTGAATGATCTTGTAAAAGACAAGAGAAAGAGTCATATGTTTTAAGCTTAAATGTGAACAGACTTACTGAGTAATAGATGAGTAATGATTCCTCATAAATCATGTTTAACATGAACACGGGGTTCAGATTTTTCTCAACTCCAGACAGTGTTTTCTATCTTGCTGATAGACTGTTCATAACTGAGTGGCTTACATTGCCATTTTAAACAATGAAGGTTAAAAAATATTAGAGAACATTGCAGTTATATGTAATTTTTACTGCTTAAAAGGAAGGGAGGAGGAGGAAATCACAACTAGACTAGACATGGATACTCTTCTTGTCCATTCTATTTTCTTATTTTTGTTGTTCTTCTGCTTCGTCATGTGGTAAACATCCCCCAACAACTACTCTTGAGTTGTTTTGTCACAATCTGATTTGCAACCACCAATCTGTGCGACTTCTGCTCAGAGACTCTACTGGGTGACTCTCGAGCACCTACCCTCAAGCAGGAATTCTGTTAGTTCCTGTAAAAATTCCAGAAGGTGGCCCTGTTGGAACGGCCTGGTCAGTGGAAACATGCGCATACCGTGAAGTTCTGATAGCGGAAACACACTTTTTGACACTTTGCAGACTTTGTATAACTTTTATTCTTCCTCTACAAGCAGATGGGGAAAAAAAAAACAGGAAGATACTAAAAAGAGTTTGTTTGTTATTCTTTTAATTGTTTCTGCATTTGAGGGTAGACTGGTTCCACATGTAATAAAAAGAGTAAAGTGGTGGTAAAATAAACTGCCAGTCAGTATGAATCCTGTGAACGTACAGACATTTCCAAGAACCTAAAGGGCCACACTTGTGCACTATAAGCCATCTAATGTGTTGGTGCATGTACAAATGTGTGTGTCGTCACTCTGTAGGTGATCAGCTGCGTTTGTGCAAGTGTGCATGTGTGTGTTAGGGCTTCTAAGAGTCTGACCCGAGGGCCTGTGAATTCTTAATCTACCCCTGCATATACCCTTGTTAAAGTGACCACTGAAGTGATATAGAACAATGAATATATGTAGCCAAATGCAGTTAAAAAAAAATAAATATATTGAACTCTCCATCACTTTTCCTGACAATTCCAATAATTAGCAATCATCGTTTTTATATCAGCAATGGCCATCTTAAATCAGTCTAAATCTCTGGTTTTGTCACTACTCCTGTCACATAAAATACATATTCTTTGAGGCCTAAAATGAATTATGTGTCTTTTGTTGGTCAGTTGTATTACCTTTTTCTGGCTAGAAAAAAAAACAAACAAACAAAAAACATTTCGGTGGTGGCCATTTTGAATCATCCAATATGGTGGCCCCATTAAGAATTCACTTTGGCTCAGATTTGAGTTTAGCAGAACCAGATCTACCTCTGTACCAAATTTCATGCCTGTGCATTAATTTGCACAATTCTTTCCCTTACATTTAGCATATTTGTCTCATACAGTCGTGTTATGGAAATGAAACGTTCCACGGCACGAGCAGTGATCAAACAATTCTCCACGGATGGAGTCGTGTTCCCCATAAACATGAGAAATGAGGTCTTTGGGACATTTTACGATGTAGACAATTTAGATCACTGTCAGGGAAACTTCTCCCAGGATGAATTTCATGGAACAGCCATCAGTATCATGAACCACTTGACTTGGAATGACTTGGGCATCAAACGTCCAAGCATCAAGTTGAACCCCACAGATACATCTGTACCTCAGCTGCCAGAGTTCTACTCAGCCAGCACAGTTATCAAGCAATGATTTGAATCTTCCACATCCGAAAGATCTCAATAATTTGTGTAACTCTGTTGTACAAATTATTACAGAGTTCAAAACCAACAAAAATGGCTTTTATTTTGTGTTTTTATCACTTTTCATCAGCTCTTTAAAAAAAAAGTAACTTATTGCAGTCGGCCATTTTGAATCATCCAATAGGGCGGCACCATTAGAAATTGGCTTCAGCTTCCAGCAGACTTGGACTCAGCCTGTCAAAAAGTACCTCTGTACCAAATTTCATACTTGTGCATAAATTTGCACAGTCCCCTAATAGCCTCGACTATAATATGTGTTTGACACCCCTGCTTTAGAATAAAGACTTGGGTTAGGAAGTAAGTGAAGTCAGCATATAATAATAATAATAATAATAATAATAATAATAATAATAATAATAATAATAATAATAATAATAATAATAATAATAATAATAATAATAATAATAATAATAATAATATGCCGTTTGAGTACATAGAATGAATACCATGCGGTAGGAGATGAGTAAAACAAACGTAAAAAAAAAGAAAAATATCACTCACCAGGTGTAGCATTTCTCCTTCAATCCAATGTTTCCAGCCACGATTTTCCTTTTCACCCTTCTGAACACATACCAGTTTGTCTCCATCC
>CM035795.1:19328451-19330951 GCA_020466265.1 Siphamia tubifer | reverse complement strand
TGTTTTAGTTCCATTTCAGTCAGTTCATATCATTACTGTAACTGGTCTGTTCTTAATTCATGATCTACACTAACATGTTTATGTGTAAATCAATTGTTGTTGTTATTAGACTGTAATTAAAAGTCTCTTCTTAAACAAAAACTCCATTAATTTGTTTTATTTTATACTGTTCTGATATTGCATTTTAAATACACGTTTCATGTTGTCCAGTGTGAGTGGACATTTTTGTAACTATAAAAAATAAGTTCATTAAAAATATTTCAATCACATATTTTCTGATGTTTATTTCATGTGATTGACAAAAGGTTTGGTTAGAAGTCAAGGCTTATTAACCTGTTACAACTGATACATTTACAATTAATCAATGTGTGAAACAAAATTCAATTCTTTTTTCAATCATTGGTTTTTTTTTTATGCCTAAAGAAGAATAAAAACACTTAGGAAAAAAAAATCTTGACTAAGATTTTCATAATTCATGCATCAAAGTGTCTCGGCTACAAAAAGGATTACACTGAAACGTACATTCTGTGTCGACCACTAACCTGTTTGACCATTTGCGTCTGCTGTTATATTACTGTTATGTTACCATTATATTACCAAGTATTTTTTTCATATCGCAATATATATTGCAGGGTTAAATAAAATTAATAATTAATAACAAATAAATAAATACAAATAAAAAAAGAAATTAATTAAAAAGACAAATAAATAAATAAAAATAAGTAATACATAAATAAATAAAAAAAGACAAATAGAAAATAAGTGAAATTCATGAATAAAAATAATTAAAAATATATATACAAATAAAAAAAATTAAATATAAATAATTCCAGAACCTGCGATGTGACCATCGCACGCACGTACGTTGCCATGTTGACGCACGAACAATAGGTTTATTTAAAGAGATCACAGTTGACTCTTTATTTTCTAGAATTTGAGTGACTTCTCAGCTGCAGAAATAATCAATACAGTTATCTTCATCTGTTTCAGAAGAGCTAAAGTGCTTTCAAAGTGCCAACAGTGAAATGTTCCGGTAATGTCATTGATATACATTTGCAGCATTTGCAGTACTCCATGGTATCTGACTGAAACACTTGTTTGTGGAGGGTCAAAGGTCACATGGGTGGTGTGTGTGTCGTACTTTATCAGAGCTGATAACATGCTTAGATCTATTCCACACTGATCTTTTGCCCATATCTTAAAGCAATGTCTGTTTAACTGATCATTTTCCCAGATAAAGATAATGATAGAAGTCTGCATTTTCATATCTGCGTTATATATAATGATTAAATATTGCAAATAGAGAAAACAAGTTGTCATAAAACTGGCAAGAAAGGCTTTAGAGTCACAGCAAAGTCAATGTCAAGTCAAAATTGTCCAAATATTCTTCACTCCTCCTGCTCTTATTAACACAGAACAATATTATTGACAAGCTGGTGAATTTAATGCAGTGTATAACAAGTAAAGGGCTGGAAATGTTTGAGAAATATGCCTATATGTACAAAGCTGGTCAATAGAAACATACCTTCAACTATGTTGTTTTTAGATTTATTCATCTTGGTGATAAGATTTAACAGTGATTGACATTTATATTGTATTTACTGGTTGTTATGTAACCTTCAAAGTGGCCACGACAAAATTATCTTCAGAATTCATATGCTTATAAATGTTTAATATACATGTAATAATGTATTATTAGCAAATATATTATTTTAACGTATAAAGAGCCAGTGGTATTTCAGTGGGAGATCCCAAAATATTTTTAATCTATGTCTACCTTTTCTTAACACGTTTACCTAAATATTAAGATGTTCATGAATATTTAGAGTAAAAAAAAAAATGAAGGAAATTTGACTGTCTCCATCAAACGTATCATTAAATAAACATAAACCTAGTGTGTTCATTCACTGTCATTAATCCAACTCCATGGGTTTTACTGGTGAATTCATGTTGTTGAAGATGATGGTGTTTCTATGTTCATAATGGCGCCTATGAAATGATGACAAACTGAACTTTACACCATTTATTTGCATGTATTGATAGTAGAACTAGAAGTATATATATATATATATATATATATATATATATATATATATATATATATATATATATATATATATTTTTTTTTTTTTTAAATTATTATTATTATTATTTAATTATTTTTTTATTTTGTATTTATTGTATTTATTTGTCTTTTTTTTATTAATTTATTTATTTGTATTTTATTTTAGAATTTTTTTTTTTTACTCGTCACTCGTCATCTGAACTTGCTTTATCCTCACTGGGGTCATAGGGGTTACTGGGGCCCGTATCCAGCTACAATGGGTGAAGGTGGGCTGAACATATATAGACAAACAATCACTCTCACATTCACACCTATGGACAATTTATTTTTAATTATAAACGTAAAGGTATGTTCTGTGTCGATCACTAATTTACCAGTTGCGTTGACAATACACAGCTGTTATATACTCCTGAGGATTTTTTTAATCACAATATA
>CM035795.1:19313451-19325951 GCA_020466265.1 Siphamia tubifer | reverse complement strand
ATGCTTCAGTTTTCAGAGGTTGCTCACAGGCACAGCTCAGTTGCCTCCCAGCAAATCCGTGTTTTCTAACAGTGCATGTGGATGATGTTATAACCAATTAGGGCTGTACGACATTAGAAAAAACTGATGTTTTGATTATTTTCTTAACCCTGCGATATATATATTGCGATATGAAAAAATAGCTACTGTATGTGGTGCCGACGGTCAAACAGATTCACGGTCGACACAGAACATACATTTCAGTATCATCCTTCTTGTAGCTGAAATAATTACATAAAATTAATCATTAAAAATAAATACAATTTAAAAATAAAAATAAATTATTAAAAATCAACAATGAAAAATAAAATACAATGAATGAACTACAAAGATGTAAAATATATACAAATAAATAAATAATAACATTTTAATATATAAAATATATATAACATATAACAGCTGTGTGATGTCAATGCAGATTAGTGGTCGAAACAGAACATACCTTTCAGTATCATCCTTGTAACCAAAATAATTAAATAACATTAATAACAATAATAAAAAAAAAAACCATTAAAAATATTTTTAAATAAATAAACGAGAAAAATGAACAAAATAAACAAATAAATAAAAATTAAATAAATCACTTAATTAAATAAATAAAAATATATACAAACAAATAAAACAATATTTTCAAAATGATAAATATAATAATAATAATAAAAATAATTGCAGGACCTGCGATGTGACTATTGCGTACACCTACATTGCAATATCAATATTCAATATGTTGCACAATTCTACAACATATAACATTTTATGTCATTTTAAGCTCATTGTATTATGCAGAGTAGCTGCCACTTCTGTTTCCTGTCACTTCGTCCCTCTCCCTCACAGTTGTTATGTTGTATCACAGACATATGTGGTGTATTTCACTCTCTGTAAGCCCATTTCAATATCCTGTACGAGTTAATTCAATTTGCTTCATTAGTGTGGCATTCAAAGCTGCTTTTTTCTCAGCCTTTCCATCCTTGTGCAGCTCCCCTAGCGGTCTCCTCATCTCACCCATCTCTTCCTCCTCCCTGTTGTCTCTGAACATCAAATGTTAGATTAATCAAAATACTCAGAAGAGACAAATGACTGAGAAAAGCCTGCTCTTTGTAACCAAAGCCTAGTCATGGATTTCAGCACTGAGTAGATATATTTGTAATATATTTTCATCCCACCCATGGACTCTAATAGTGCAGTGTCTTGCTGTGTACTTTGATGTCCCAGTGAGAATTGAAGGAGCCCCAATGTTCCCACACAATTGAATGATTTTTTGCTTTTATCCTGCATATGGAAGCTTTTCTGGGTAAGAAAAAAATATATATCTGCAGTAGTTTTACATGGGTACAAGATTAATAGAAGCAGTAGTCGAAGAGACCGCACATTGGGAATGAATGCCTACACACTTTACAACTCAATTAAGAGAATATCCATTTTACTGCAATTTTATTTCATTTACTTTTAATCCTGACAAGCCCCAGGTATTTTTTTTCCAAGTTCTGGTTAAACTATATATTTAGCAAAAATGACAATTCATTGAACGTTCACAACTTTCAAACTCAACATTGTATTCCCTGAATAATAATTATTTTTTTCTGACTTCAGTCTTCTTCATTACAGCTGATCAATGGCTGACCTGTCTGATTTTTGGATATTAACATTTATATATTGAAGCTTCAGGGTTAATTAAGATTATATTGTGTTGTGAAATATGACTGTGGTGCACAGTATGTTCTGTAAATCTAACAGAAGGACAGTATTAATATGATGATGTTTTTATTTTATTGTTATTGTTTTACACCCTGCACATTGTGCCATATCTAGATTGATTTTTCTTTATATTGATCTGATTTATGGTACTCCTTTCATCTTTAAAAAAAACTTTACACACACACACACACACACACACACACACACACACACACACACACACACACACACACACATACACACACACGCATATGTCATTAATTTTTTCATTTCATTTCATATATTTATTTTGCATGAATGACAAACATACAAATGAAAAGGATTGGTTTGAAGCCAAGGCTTATTATGAACCAACCCAAATATAATTGACATTATATGTCAATACTAGAAAAACACTTGGAGAGTGCAGCCCCCCCACCCCCCACCCCCTCAAAAATGAATGAAATGAGTGCAGAGTGCAAGGTTTAACTTTCCCTTCCACATGTGCCAGTCCACCCTGACCAACCGAATGAAATACACCCCCCCCCACCCCTACCCCCCAAACTCCACTAACCATTTATTAGTTGTTCCTTTTTGCCAGTTTCAACATTTCCTGAACATTTCAACCACATCCATCCATAACTTTTGAAGTTATCTTGCTACAAATCACACACATGCGCCCCCCCCCCCCCCCCCCCCCCCCACACACACACACACACACATATTGATCACCACCAAAATGCAATAATTTGTTCCTTGTGCCAGTTTCAACATTTCCTGAAAATGTCAGCCACATCCCTCTATAACTTTTTGATTTATCTCGCTAACAGTCAGACAGACAAACAGATAAACGTTGGTGGAGTAAAAATGAGGTCTGCTGAACTTGCAGGGACCTTATGTATAAAAGGAGTGTACCCTCTTTTCAACACCTATGTTCAGATGTATAAAGCTGGTGTATGCATGTTTCTAATGCTTTTCAATCACTGGTGACACTTAGAGATGATGCTGGGAAACTCTTAATAATATGAAAAAAACTAAATGTCCACATCACAATCAGTTGAACATTTAACACACTGGCATGCCATCCTACTACCACAGCAGAACCCCCCCACCACCACCACCAGAATCACATCAACTGGATCCATAAATGGCCTAGGATGCCATTCAACTATATAAAGAGACAAGGACACAAACTTCACTGGCTGATAATGTGAAGTTTAATGTGGTGTTAATGTCTGTGAGAACATTTAGAAGTCAGTCCAGGTGCTCGTTGATTTTGCCTTATTGCCCCCATCATGTCTTCTTGTGACTCAGGTGAACATGGTTGGTCAGCCGGGTGTCAGACAGTAGCTGTTTTTTGTGATGGAGGAATGTCTGATACCACAGAGGATCTATACTTTCTAAAACAATTAATGTAAAAAGCTGCATGTAGGTTAATGACATCAGTCAATACTAAATCACCTCTCCTGATATCTAAACAAAACCCTCAGAATTATGGATGCTCTCCATAGGTGTATGTTATAGAGAAAAACATTAACATTAATTGTGATCAAGCATCAACAATTAAAGATTAAAGTAAATCTGATTAAAGATATCCATGTTTAATTTGGTGATCACTTTTATAGCCCCCCCCCCCCCCAATTTCTCTACTTTTTTAATTAGGAAATACAAATAGCAATAGTTGTAATATTAAAAACAAAATAATTTAATACAAACAACAACAGGGCGGCTTGGTAGTGCAGTAGTTAGCACTTGTGCCTTTACAGCAGGAAGGTCCCTGGTTCGACTCTCACACCAGACCTTTCTGTGTGGAGTTTCCATGTTCTCCTCGTGTCTATGTGGGTTTTCTCCAGGTACTCCAGTTTCCTCCCACCATCCAAACACATGCACTGATAGGTTAATTGGTTAATCTAAATTACCCATAGGTGTGAATGTGAGAGTGATTGTTTGTCTATATATGTTCAGCCCTGAAATGAACTGGAAACACATACAGGGTGTACCCCGCCTTCACCTGTTGTAGCTCGATTAGGCCCCCCCCATGACCCAAGTGAGGATAAAGTGGGTTCAGATGACAAAACAATGTCCAAACAAAAGGAATTTTTTATTCTTATACATAACAGACATACGTTTTGTATTTGAGACAAACACAAAAAACAGACACAAAGAGAGAAAAAAAAGAACAAAATTAATCAGAGAGGAACAAAATAAATCATGAACCAAACCACCTATCACCCTGGGCAGAAGTTATGGGACACTAACTGTTACAGGACATTAAGCTACATTTAGATTTTTTTTTTTTTTTACACGGATCATTTTAGCCTGTCCTGCTGGTACTGCATCTCACTGTCTTCTCCTGCCTCATTGTCTGTTGGAAAATAACAATAATTATAGTACAATAACAGTAATTAAACGTGTCTAAGTCTTTGATTTGCTGGCAGGACTACACATGAACTTTTATCATGTTTGGCTGTGATCAAACTAAATAACCCATAAAATGAACACATTTGTGAGTTACACAAATACAACATGTGCTCCCACCATAGTGAGAGCAGCTTCACCCACAATAGCAGCAGCTCTGACAAAATACAGTGAGTTCATCCTCTTCTCTCACCCTCCCTGTTTTGACCATGCCAGTGTGTGTGTGTGTGTGTGTGTGTGTGTGTGTGTGTGTGTTGGGGGGAGGGTCTAGTATTCCAATATATGCAGTCAATTCCATTCTGACTGGAACGTATAAAGCAAATGTGCTTGGATTGAGGCATATGTTCATCTGGATTTTTTATTTTTTTATTTTTTTTTTGGGGGGGGGTACAGAATTTTCTTGATGACAGGTTTCAGTATGAAATCCACACATGAGACTCCAGGTCTGAACAACAGTTTCTTTATGACACTGACATGAAATAAAACCAAGGTTCATCAGTGTCAAACTGTGAAAGAGAGGTTCAGGGAATATAAAGCATAATATTCACACATGGATTGTCCACCACAGAGTCAAGACCTGAACCCCAATGAGAGTCTTTTAGGGTACAGTGTAAACCAGGGATGGCCAGATCTGATAATATAGAGATTACCAGGGACCAGTGGTTCCTTTTGACATTAAATAATACAAATGACATATAAATGCAATGTTCTATAACAGTTATATATTCATTGTTATAATATAATTTGTTAAAATGTCAATGTATAATAAATCTAAGCCACTTAGGTGTTAATAAATAAATAAAAAAATATTCTGCTTTTCTTTCCCCTTTGGAATTAGTAACATAGAACAAACAGTTCTAGAGGATCTGAAGTTGATAAAAATCTGAACCCCATGTTCATGACTTATATGAGGAATCATTATTCATCTATTACTCAGTAATGCAAAGCCTGTTCACATTTACGTTTAAAACGTATGACTCTTGCTCTTGTCTTTCATAAGATTATTTAAAATTTAATATTTTGTATTACACGTATAAAACCTTTAGGGAAACTGTGTAGGTTGCCATGGTGACGGATTATTTTAACTCACAGTGCTCACTTCCTGTTAGCTTGTGGTAATGTTTGAATGTTTTTTCTGGTAGTGTCTCTATACATTGAATTTGTTCAACAAGGCAACAGTCTCTGGACAAATTAGAGAAACACAAGCATCATGATTTTCAGCAAAAATAATATTGTAATTACCTTCGGTCTTGGAAGCGATGACCCTCACGTCAACCTTCCTCTTGTTCTTCTTCTTCTGTTAAATTTTTAATTGGCGGCCGGCATCCAACTTTAAAGGTGCATTACCGCCACCTTTTTTTCCCCAGGTATGATTTTAAAAGTATATCTTGAGTTATAAACACTGAAAATGACGACTAGACAGATTTTTATGAAACTTGGTGTGTATGGTCAAGGGTATATTTACAAGGTGATACTATATTATATTTACAAGGTGGGTGTATTTGACCAATGTGGGCGTGGCTTATTACAGAATTTCTGGACTTGAGTGTTTTGAAGGTGTGGCTTAGCCCATGTGATTCAGTCGTCTTCAGAGTCTTCTATCTCCCAGGTCAAATGTCTGTAGTTCAGATATACAAACACTGATCTGGCTGAAAGTTGACTCAATTGTCAGTCTCACACTTCTACACCCATTCAACACACAACATTTCAAATAAGTCACTCTATAGCACCCATTACATATATATATATATATATATATATATATATATATATACAAAAGCATGCGTTTCTGGCAGAATATCGCATCCCGCCCATGGTACGACGTCATCTCACTGTCGGCTGTCATCGACGGTTGTGAGGGACGGCGAAGGCCATTGAGACTGCTTGCAGTTTTAATTAATTTATTGTGTTGTACACATACAGTACATAATAATAATAATAATAATAATAATAATAATAATAATAATAATAATAATAATAATAATAATAATAATAATAATAATAATACATTCTAAAACTGAAGCTGCAGGGCCGTATGAATTCTGACCGTGGGCCGTACTTTGGGCATGTATGGTGAAGGCTTTTATGCAGTGGTCCTACTTTCCCATCAGTAACAGAAGATTTTGGCAAAAAAATAAAAAATAAAATACAGCTCTTGCTTGCAGTAAATGTTGTGACATATTTTGGGGCACTGCATAAGTACTGCCTCTTGTAACTGGTGTCAGAGTAAATGGCCCCATTATCAAAGTTAGAGGCAATTCAATGAAATATTGTGTGTGACCTTTTTTTTTGACAGGTAGTGTACTTATTCACAGTCGTCAGAAATGTACAGTGACAAAATTGTATCCTGTTCACTGGTTTGGGTCCTACTCCTATTTTCCATTACAACTTTCATACATTTTGGCATTCTCTCTGCCCTCTCTTTCATGTTGCTGTTTGGTATTTAATGCCACTTCTGGTGCTAAAAGGCACACACCATGGCTTTGCTTTGTGAGTTGTGACCGTACGTCTTCATGTTGATTATATTCCAAAGACAGGTTCAGAAATGTGCAGTGCTCTGGTTACTTTCCAGAACGGCATGTATAGAAGAAACTAACTTTCATTATTTAAAAACCTTTAAAATGTTCAGATATAGGACAAGTATAAAGTGAGGGCCAATGCACTAATATGCTGTATATACATTCACAAATAGTGCATTTCTTGAAAGAGTACAAAATTATAGGATTGACATTAGATAAAGCATACTGAAGTGTTACTGACTTGAGCTGAGCAAAACCAAACCTGTGTAAATATTATTATTATTATTATTATTGCCAAGGTCACTCTGTGTATAGGTATGTCCAAGCTAACGAAAGCCCTATTTCTGTGCATCCACTCATAAATGTATGCATGTACATATGTGCTTGCTTGTGTTTGTTTGTCCATTTATGCATGCAAAGTGCCCAGCCTCGCTTGACCATCTTCCCTCTCCCCCACTGCAGCTTGGATTGAACATATTACAGCCTGCATCCTGGACCATGCTTTGCACAACATCCAAGGAGCATAAATCAAATTCCATGTTCCACCTTATGTGTCATCACTTCCCCTTAGGGAAAATCTTGGAATCCTGACCCTTCCCTATGTTTTGTTTTCTCACACATCCACTGCTGTGAATGAAGTAAATAGATCATCATGGGAAGAAAACATAATATAAGATTTCTGCCATCTTCCACGTTTTTTTTTTTTAAGTTTTTCCCTCAGGAAGTTTGAGATGGAAAGTGGAAAGAGTGAGAAGGGGATGACAATGCTAAATATTTCATGTGTTCCCCTTGGTAATTCCGTACGGTCTGAAAAAGACCTTGTTTTCCACAGAAACATGTGGAACTGTGGGACTGATTGCAGGAGCCTGGGAAGCTCTCTGTTTCTCTCTATTTTTGCTTCTCTGCTCCGAAATAGGCCTGGATGGTGATGCATAATGCATGGGGCTTCCTATGTGGAGCTGGAAAGGGCTGTGGGTCCTGAGGGATCAGTCAGGGAGAGGGTGTCCAGATTCACATTCTGCAGTGTAAGGTTGAGCATTTCAAGTAAAAATTTGATTGATCGAGAAATTGAGTAAAATCAGAATAATTATCCATTTTATTCCAGCTATCGGTAGAAGTTCTCCTTCAGTGAAAAATTGCATGTCATTTTCACATCAGTGAAAATAGCCATCGCAATGTAATTACAGTTATTTCGTAGAGACATTTTTAACCAAACTCATTGCTATCAAATGCTACCATTGTGCATTCCTGCACTTTATCTCGCCTCATTTTCTGAACCTGCCTTATCCTCACTAGGGTCACATGGAAATTATTCCAGCTACAAAGGGCGAAGGTGAGGTTCATCCTGGACACGTCGCCAGTTCATCACAGGGCTGAACATACAGTATAGAGACAAATGATAAAACTTACATTCATACCTATGGGCAATTTAGATTAATGATCAGTGCATGTCTATGGATGTCTGGAGAAAGACACAGGGAGAAATATATAAACTCTGTACAGAAAGGTCCCACCCACTGGTGTTGGAATTGAACCCAGTACTAACTACTGCACCACTGTGTCTCTGCACTTCATGGTTAATGTTATTTATGTATCACTCTAAAAGAATATCTTATCTTATCTTATATATGTTACATCAAATCTGCCACTGTCCATAGTATAAACCATTATTATTTATAAAGCACTTTACATTTTCAAATTAAAACTCATAAGCAAAAGAGTAATGTAATGTTAAAACTTATCTTTTTACTGTAACTTTTAAATAAACTCTTTTTAAGTCTTCTTTTAACGATACTGTATGAACACTCACAGCAGGCCTCAAATCCTCACGTTGACAAACTGTTCTATAGTTTGAGGCCATAGAATCTGAATGAGGCCTCATTTGTGTGAACAGTTAAAATAGGGTGACCATATTTTCTGTGTTTTCCCATACACATGGCTCTAAAACCAGACTGCCCAGATGTCTGTCACTTGTCCACACATTTTACATTTCGTGTAGATGCGTGACAGATGTCGGACAGTCCGGTTTTAGAGCTGTGTGTCCGGGAAAACCTGGATAATATGGTCACCCTAGTTAAAAGATATGGGAAAAATACTCTTATTAACAAATTCTACATTAATTCTTGTGGTTTTTAACAATATCAAACACGTCCAGGATATATCCTGCTGTCACAGTGAGTTCCTATCCCATTTACTGACCCTGTCACCTTGTTTCTATCATCATTTTTACCTGGGGCTATGTGCTGTTATCTCCTCCACCTTGCCATACCTTCTTCTTCTTGTCAGGGTTCGAAATGGCAGACTAGACACCGTATGGTATATGACCGCCACCTACAGGATACATAAATTCACTGCTACAACAGTCTCTTAGATTCTTGTATAAAGCTCTGAGGACTTTAGAGACTTAACTAAACTGGCAGTGACTTTGTAACCCTTCAACTGGAGCAGGACAGGGACAGCGGTAACACCCAATTTGGAGAGATTGTTAAAAAACATATGTCTATGCACACTGTAATGCATGTATTGTAGCAAAACGTGAGAAATTGTCTCAGGCACTCTGCACACTTCGTTAAGTCCATCTCTGTGTTTAGGAATCAGATGTAGATTAGAATTTGGGGCACAATGCCCTAATCTGAGACAAGTAAGCACTACTTGCTGGGCCCTAACTCCAGATAAAGCACAATGTGAGATTACAGACGGCTTAATTACATATAAATGTCTCCCCTTAACATCTCTATCCCATTGTAGCTGCCATGTCTGGAACACTTCCCCCATTAGTTTACTCCTTAATACAGTACAACCCGGGCTGACTGGCAGGGTGATAGCATCTCCTTTCAAACTTTCTTTGGCACATTGATCCACTATCTCATTCCCTTTAACCCCCATGTGGGCAGGAACCCACAGAAAGGAAACTTCACAGCCATTCTTATGAAGGTTACTCAACAGAATGTCTCAGATTATGTCAGGACGAGCATTTGATGAAAACACTTTAAGGCAATGTAGGACTGTTGAGGTGTCAGAGCAAATGACGACATTTTTAGTTTGTGCCTCCAATATCTATTCCAGGGCTTTTAAAATGACCATAGCCTCTGCTGTGAACACAGACATCTTGTCACTTATTGTGTACCCACTTTTAAAATTTAGCTGAGGGATATAACATGCACAACTTGCTTTTCCTGAATCTGGGTTTTTAGATCCATCAGGATACATTTTGAAACATAGATTCCAGCAAACCTGGATATACTCTATGACAGAGTTACTGGAGAACGCAACCTCCTCATTATGTTTGTCTTCTTGTTTCTTAAAATCAATCTGGAGGGAGGGAAGAAGCCAGGTTGGGACAGAGCCCCAATAGGAACTCTTAACTGGAACCAAATCCATTAAGTTAAAATCTTTGGCCCATTTCATACATTGTCTAATAAATGGCTGACCATTCACCTGATCAGAAGGAAATTCATAGCAATCCCTGAGTATGTGGCTTGTTGAGCAGATATCTCCCTGAGTCTATTCCAATAGATGGATTCTTCTCTACATTAAAGGCTTCACCGCTGTTTCAACAAGGTGAGCAGAAGTAGATGTGGAGGAAAATGCACCATAACAAATTCTAAGGGCCTTGAAGTGTATGACAGCCAGTCTTTGTAAAACAGAATCTGCTTGACATCCATAATCAAAGATGGACCTTATCATAGCTTGGTAGATAATTAGCAGAGTGACCTTTTCAACCTCCCAAGTAAAGCCAGTCAAACACCTCATGACATTAATTTCTCTGCTAGTTTTAGTGATTACTTTAAAAATATGATTACTCTAGTCTAATTTACTGTCAAACCAAATTCCCAGATATTTGAAACTTTCCACTTTCTTATATAGAGATAAGGTAGTGTCCCATTTTTCTTGCTTTTGCTGAACAGCACAAATTTAGACAGGCATCTTGTGGCCCCATCTCTTAGCCCACTTCACCACCATGTTCAGTTCTCCTTGCATCCTATTTGTGATGAGGAGGAATATTTTAACCCTTGACCCAGAGAGCCCCATCATCAGTATACAAACTTTTCCCAGTGCCTAGACTTAAATCTAAAAACATTATAATCATATATTATACATGACTAATTACACTTCTGTTGTCTATAAAGACGACATCTGAAATGGCTTGCTCTTCTCTCACCTGAATGGTTCTCTCTTCCAAAAAGCTCTTAATCCACCCAAACATCCTCCCACTAACACCATTCCTCAAAAGCTTAGCTAGAGGTCCCTCCCTCCATAACATATCGTATGCCTTCTCTATGTCCACAAAAACCCTATAAGTGACTCCTTGTTAGCAAATGCTTTTCTGACCTCATAATCTAGAGTAACCACATTGTCTATAGCAGGGGTTCTCAAACTTTTTTGGCCCAGGTCCCCCTTGGAGGGGTGAAATTTTTCCATGTCCCCCCTCATCCTCGCGATACTGAAAATGATAAAAAAAAAAACCAAAACACTTCAACAATGATTATTATGAAACAATGATAACCTTTTTTAATAGTGCTTTTGTGCAAACCAGCAAAATTTTCAGGTATTATAATATAAATGAGCACTTCAATAATTTTAAAATAATAAACAGAACAAAAGACACACAAAACCGTGTGTGTGTGTGTGTGTGTGTGTGTGTGTGTGTGACAGACAGACAGACAAAGACTTCTGGTGGAATTTTGGTCTCCCATCATTGTTCTCAATGAAGCCAAACTCAATATAACTATCAATGTACTTTCTCTTTTTAGAGTTAGGACGTTTGTTTTTGTCATTTTCATTGTCATTTATTTTACCACTTCTTGAGGAACTTTGCGGACTGAAAAATCGATCCATGTTCGCTGCAGGGTGGCTAAAAATAGCCTGTGACTCGCTCCGTCTCAATTTAGTCAAGCTAGCGTCAAAACAGCGCTGCTACTTCCGCCCGCTCGCTACAAAATAAAACTTCCGCATTTCAAAATAAAACAGCAAAAAAAAAAACAAAACCGTGAATAACTTCGCGTACCCCCTGGACATGCGCCACGTCCCCCTAGGGGTCCGCGGACCCCAGTTTGAGAACCGTGGGTCTATAGTACTTCGCCCTTTCCTAAATCCGCTTTGGTATTCTACCAATGCCCCCTTGTTTTCTAAAAAACAGACCAATCTATCTGTCACCATACTTTCCATTAATTTACATAAAACAGACGTAAAGGCAATGGACCTATACGAGAATGGAGAACTGGGATCTTTGCCAGGTTTCAACACAGGGATGACGACTGCATGTTTCCATGTCTTTGGCTGCCAACCTTGTCTCCAAATTTCATTCAGAAGACTGAGCAATTCTTCCAGAAAGATGTCAGAAACATGTTTAAGCATTTCGTAGTACAGATGATTCATTCCAGGGGCTGTTTTTCTGCCTGCAGCTATGGTTCACTTTAATTCATCTAGAGAAAAGAACACATTAAAATCACTACCCATTGATTCCTGGGAAAACACAAACCCACTGACAGACTGATCCCTTATTTCCCTGCTTTGTTGATCTAAATTATCAGAACTGTACACCTTCCTGAATGTCTCAACTAAAAGATTGGCCTTCTCTATAGATGACACAGCAGTCATAGCCTTATCTACCTAAACAGGGACATTTTCCTTCCTTCTTACTCCATTCATCTTCCTCACAGTGGACCACAGTTGAGAGACAGGGGTATTCCCTGACAGAAGAACAGTACTCCCTCCAACTACTTTTCTTAGCAGACTTGATTACTTTCCTGGCTAATGCCCTGCAGCGTTTATACTGAATAAGATTATCAACAGTGGGGAATCTTTTCAATATTCTAAAAGCTCTATTTCTCTTTTTAATCGCCTCAT
>CM035795.1:19238451-19308451 GCA_020466265.1 Siphamia tubifer | reverse complement strand
TGAGATATGACCATTTCAATATTCGACCACGTATGACGTCACTCTGACGTTATGCGACGTCACACTACGACCAATTTTCACATGTTAGATCTAATGTTAAATATAAAGCACAAGATATTGTCGGATTGAACAAAATATATCAATAACCCTGCTTTAAGGTAAAGGTCATACATTTAAGATTAATACTATCTTAGTCTTAGTCTATGTGTAGATATTGACCTTCACTGTCACCTTGACCTTTGACCTTTATAGCTCAAAATTGAATGGTTTCTTCCTTGATGCATTATCAATCATATCTGAAAGTTTCATTAAAATCCTTCCATACCTTTTTGAGTTATCTTACTGACAAACAGACAGACAAACAAACTCACAGTAAACCATAACCTCCTTCGGAGAGGTAATTAAAATCACCCAACCCATCTTGCTCACAAGAGGGGATTAACCCATAGATAGGGGAAGTTAGTTTTTTTGCTGTCCTGTGGGAGTGGGTGAGCGTCAGCTAATAAATGCTTTGTTTGTGGCCATGTTGTTTCTCAGCTGAGTTACACTTTATTAATGATCAGATCAATTGAATTCAATACATTTATACAAATGACCAAAAGGAACTCACACTATTGCTAGGAGTTTCTAACTAAATAATATGCTAACACCACTATTACTAAAATGTGTGGATGCATTCAAATCCAATCTTGAGTGTGTGGAAGTGGTTCCTCATCAGTGATCAGAACTGGGCTCCAGTATTTTGGCCACCTGTTCAAGTAGGCAGATACCAAGATACCAAGTAGACAACGGCTGTGGCAAAGCATGCAATGACCTGGTATGAGTATATCTTTAGTTAAACCAAAGTACAATATTTTATTTACAGTCTAAACTAAAAACCATGTGGGTATCAATTCCATTCTCTAAATTAAAGTGGATTTTATTGAGAAAATATATACAGTATACGCAAAACTTCTCTCTGGTGATTGAGTTGGTTTTAACATAAAGCCTGTGTTATTTACTTAAAGCTTAAAGAGCAGTTGTTTTCTTTGTGCTGATAAAAAATCATGATAGAATCAACTTCTGGAAATGATCAACAAATGACACTGATTCATTAATGTTCTGATGGTCAATCTAAACCTGATGGTCATTCCAGTCTATCATCTGAAACTGGTTTACACACCATTCTTACCTACATTTGTTTAACATACATACACAGTAAATTTTGCAGTGTTAAATCAACACTTAGAGAGTTTATTTAACTTCTTCTAGAGTGTATTTGGTCCCATTGTCTCCAAATTAACACTGCAAATTCTACAGTGTAGACTATACTGCTGAAAGTATTCACTCAACTGCCTTAAAATATACTAGAGTGACAGACCATTCTTAATCCATAGAGTTTAATATGACATTGCACTGTTCTGCAACTGTGTGTGTGTGTGTGGGTGAGTGGTGGTGGTGGGGGTGGGGTGGGGGGTTAAGTCTAATGTGACGGGGATGACGATTTTTTATATGAAATGTGTGATTTATGCATGTCACAGCTTTTTCATGGCTAACCCTTACCAATGAAAGGCTGCATTGTCCAAAATCTCTTGTTCCAGCACCAAGATATTTTAGAGATTTCCATGTTCACAAGTTTGTGGGAACAGTTTTGGGATGGCCCCTTCTTATTCCAACATGAACATCTACCAGTGCACAAAGTAAGGTCCATAAAGACATGGATGAGAGAGTTTAATGTGGATGAACTGGACTGGCCTGAACACAGTCCTAACCTTTAACCCCATAGAACACTTTTCAGATGAATTAGAACAGGAGCGGATCTATGGGTGAGTAGGACGACCCTGATTGACAGCTGTGCCCACCCAACCACAAGCTCAGAAACAGAATGCTAGACCAATTTTTGTTGCCTCATCAAACTGAAATGTTGATCAATATCCCTAATATAGTTATTTATCTGTAAATGTCAATGGAAATAAACTATCTACATTTAATTATTTGTGTTTAGTTTTTTTTTTTTTTTAATTCTGTTTCAATTCTGGAAATGCTATTACGTTGTTATACGTCTTGTCCACCCCAACTTCACTTAGGCCTGTCTAAAAATAGCCATCTAGATCTGCCACTGAATTAGAACCAGGCCTTCTGTCCAACATCACTATATAATTTCACAAATACTTATGAGAGGAATGGTCCAATATTCACATAAACATCCTCCTAAACATTGTGGAAAATCTTCCAAGAAGAGTTGACTCTGTTATAGCTGCAAAGGTTGAACCCACATCAGATTAAACCCTATGGATTAAGAATGGGATGGAAACATTCATACACGAGTCAAGGCAGGTGAGCCAATACTTTTCACAATGCAGCGTATGTTTTTTTATTTATCCTTTATTTATCCATTGAGAGTGAAATAAACAAATATGACACATAAAGGAGACAGACTTACATACAACTCAGTAGCTGATAAAAAAAAAAAAAGCTATGTGGAGTAGGTCTAAAAACAATGACAGTCCTCTCTGTATACATTATTAATTATATTCCTAAAATTCTGGAATGATGGCAGAGTCTATAATCAATAAATTCTGTAAATCATTCCAGTGATATGGAGCAAAAAAAGAAAAGCCAGTTTTCCCTAATTTTATGTACTTTTGTCACCTCCATTTATCTCACACAAACTAACAGAGTATGGAATCATTGAGCACATTCTGATACTTTCCCCCTACACTTCTCAATAAACAAGGGGGGTTAAACAAAAATGTATGTATGTGCAGCAACAGAAAGGAGAGAAGACATGAGGAAGGGAGGGGAGAGGAGGTTAGTGAGGGGAAAAAGTCTGTTCTCTGGGATGGTTGGATGCTCGTCCATCTGGGTGAATATATGAAATACCGCAGCCATCACTAGTAATACTGCAGGTTTGATATGAACCCGTTAGATGGAGTGAAAAAAAGGCTGTTGGAAATAAACAAAGAGGATATAATGAAGAGGAGGGAAAATAATGGAGTCACTGTCATTCCTGACTGTATATGTGAGCTCTGTCAGTGTGTGTGATGTGAGATGTGGGAGTGGAATGAGTAAACTTTGGCCCAGGTTCACTTCTAATTTCTTTTAGTTATTTAGCCTTTCCGCTTGCAAAGCTTTCAATCTCTCAGGCCTTCAGGGGGTCCAGATTATCTCTTTCGTTTGGAGAAAATGAGCTGAGCTGGAAGCTACATTACCTCCTCTGCCTTATGCGAGCTCATTTTCCCACACCACCATTAGCTAGCTAAAGCCATTTGGAGATGCACAGTGGAGTGTTTCCATGTTCATCAGTAAGTGCCTGGCATTCCTTGAGTCAATTATCACCAGAACTGTCTCTGTGTGATAATTCACGCCTCTTGGCTTGTGCCTGTGTGCCAGGATGGATATGAAAGTAATATTCTGTGCTGGTTTTTCAGTAGAACCTCATACTTAATGCTCCGTACTCACACTTGGTTTGATGTGATGTCATGGAAGTAGCATTATTTACTGAATATGTTGTGATTAATGTAGAACAAGCTGCTTTTAGGGGGAAACTATTAAGTATTTATGGTGTACACAGCTCATCGTGAACAATCATGTCTTCAGTAAATGATGGTCTATTTCTCATTTGTTTGCACATTGATTTGCTTCCTGGTTTACACCCTTACTTGTTTTTTTAATTTTATTTTTTAATTTATGTTTTTATCCCAGCCCTCCGAAGCAGAGAGGGGTATTTTTGAGTCAGTTTGTGTGTCTGTCTGTTGGTTTGTTTGTCAGCAGTTTTAAAAAAACAAAAAACAAGTAATTTTCATGAAATTTTCAGAAAAGGTAGACAGTCCTCAAGAATAGATCCCATTATATTTTGCTGAATGTAGGTCAGAGTCACCAAAGATGTGTTTTTACACTGATGAGATAGGACAAGGGCAGCTTGCACTCGTGCCTCACAGCAAGAAGGACCCCGTTGGAATCCCACACCAGACCTTTCTGTGTGGAGTTTGCATGTTCTCCCTGTGTCTGCGTGGGTTTTCTCCAGTTTCCTCCCACCATCCAAACACATGCACTGATAGGTTAATTAGTTAATCTAAATTAGGTGTGAATGTGAGAGTGTTTGTCTATATATGTTCAGTCCTGAGATGAACTGGAGACTCATACAGGGTGTACCCCGCCTTCACCTATTGTAGCTGGATTAGGCCCCCAGTGACCCTAGTGAGTGGTTCATATGACGAGACCAGGTAGAGCAAATCAGGTAAAATGTGTGTGAAGGGGGCGGGGTTTGTTTTGTCTGGCACCACTTATTTTTGTTTTATTCTTTTTGCTTACCTGCTTTTCTCCAACTACTTGTGATGCAAAAATACAGGAGTAATTGTCCCAAGGAAATGTAGTGTGAGCAGGATTTCATTTTTACCCTGAAAAAGGAGACAGGGGTATTGATTTTTTTTTTTATTTGTGCGTTTGTCCATCTGTTTGTCCAAAAGGTACTGGACCCAATTCCATACATTTTTCAGGAAAGTGCGAGGTGGTCCAGAATAGATCATATTACATTTTGGTGGAAGTAGATTAAATATAAAGGCCACCAAACATGTGTTTTCGTAATAAGAGATGGGGAAAATCAGGTAAAATGGTTGCAAGTACCAGTATTTGTACCACTTTTTCATTAAACACTATATTTGCATTTATTTTTTTTAATAATTACGATGCAACAACTCAACATACTAATGGAATATGTGCGTCACCAACACAATATATGTATATGGTTATGACAAGACCAGGAGTATGCGGAGAGTGACAAGAATAATGTTAAAGCGTTTTAACCTTTTACATGTCAAAGCAATTATCAAAGTCAGAAGTAAGAGTTGAATAAACCAGTGACTTTATTTGGAATTAAATTTAATTCAGAATAGTAATTTTCAGTTGGAATTAGGAGTTTACATAGTCATTCTAAAGAAGAATTAACCTTTATTCTGATAGAAACATAAATAAACACTCATGTTAACAGGCTCAATGTAATAGAGAAACTTAATCAACAGAAAAATATACAGATACTGAAGATATCAGATCCATAGTAACTGATCTTAAACACTACTGTGTGTGTGTCTTGCTGTTTTTACACAAACATGTTAAGAAGCTCAACTTGTGGAGACATATTGTGTTTAATTATGCATACTTTTAATGGATACACGTTAGCTTTAGATTCAGCTGATGTATTCAAATGACAGGGTGCAATAGACAAAAAAACCCCAGTTAAGTTAAAATGGGTATGAATATTCTACAAAGCTGAATGGGCCCATGATCCAAGAGAGGAAACGGAGATGCAGCAGTTATGGTACTCAATAAAGGGTTACACATACACAGTAAATTTTGCAGTGTTAAATCAACACTTAGAGAGTTTATTTAACTTCTTCTAGAGTGTATTTGGTCCCATTGTCTCCAAAATAACACTGCAAAATCTACAGTGTACCTAACCAACCTGTCAGTTAACTGAACTAGCATCATTTAATTATAAGCATATTTTATTTTGCACTGAATTACAACCATTACTAATTATAGCAAACAAAGATCCTTGGTTGTACTATAGGTCTGCCTTGCATTAGTGTCTAGTACTCTACTAATTGGTTGTCACATACTCTGAGCTGTAAGGACAGAATGACATTCATACGAGTGCAGTTACATAATATGAAAATAATTGAGAAGGGAAGGCCATTTTTATTACCATGTTGGAAAAAAGACGCTGCAAATGAAAATAATCAAGTGATTGGAAAAAAAAAAAAACGTGTTAAATTAGTGATACATTTAGTTAAAGGTTTCAGAAAATAAAGTCATGATTTTACAAGATATATGACCGTCAGATGATCATTATGTTGTAGTACATTTATTCAGTGTAAGAAATGAAAACATGTATACATAAAACATTTTTAATTCAGTGTTTTCAGCTTAGCCATTTCATAGCTACTGTATATTTAAAAAGGGACATATCATGGCCATTTTCCACCAGTGAATACAGTGAAACACACAGTGACCAGTCTGTCACATGCTTTGGTCAAAATACCACATTGATGCAGAGATACAGCAGCCTCTTCGACCTGGAGAAACAGACCTTTTGAAAACACTTGTTATAGTACCTCATGCTTTCATGCAAATGAGCCACAGGTGACTCCACCCCCCTCTTCCACATTCTACTGAGAGAAGGGAGAGAAACAAGTGGAACCTAAAAGAGACAAGACACCGATGAAATAAAATCAACAAAAGAGAATCAAACTTTTACAGCCCTGGTGGCTTCAGGCCCTGGTCCATTAACGGCACCGGTGTGTGTTTGGGTCTCAGGCCGACCATGGTCATGGTGCCATCCATGGACCAGCCCGTCCAATCAACCCAGGTCAGACTGGCCGTGGACACGGAGGCATGCACAGCGACCAGGGCTCAGACCCCAACACACCGGGATACGATAGAGAATAATGGTGGATCTGTGAGTCTGAGCAGAGGCATGTGTGACCAATAGGTTGGGTGAGCAGAACTGGTGGGATGGGGTATTCAAATGACTATGCATATGACATACAAAAAATAGAAAATCCAAAACTGAGTGTTTTCCTCCAACAAGGAATGGATCAGTAGAAAAAGAGAGTGGATGGTTTTTGCTCATAATTTTAAGAGTCCTCTCACACACCAACACATATGTGTTAAAAAGTGCATTTTGCATTATATGTCCCCTTCAACAATATTTCAGACCCCTTTACATATCCTATAAAAAAAGCAACTTGCAAAAAACCCGCCGTCGTTTTCTGTCGTTGTTAGTGAAACCGTTCGAGACTCTGGTGTGAAAGTACGTATCATTTTTTTGCCTAAAGCAAAGCAAATCACTGTACTAAATGTAAATAACTCTCTTTTTTTTGCCAATGACAGTTTTATCTGTTTTTGGTGCATTTAGATCATTAGACTTAAAGTCTAAAATCTTATTAAAAGTGTTCATGTGACTGCTTGTTGGCTCAAATGGACTGCAAGGTTAGAAACCAAACCTAAGAAAATGAAAGTAAAAAGAACAAAGAAATAACCCAAATAAATAACTGCTACTGTGCCTGCTTTGGGCCACTTTATCCAGTCCTCAAACCTGGATTAAGGAGAAGGCTTGGAATTTTGACAAAATTAAGAGTAAAACAATGTAACTCAGACAGCTAATTTTTTATTACAAATATAGCCTATTGGTCACTTCTTGGCTCTCCCACAATATTACTGCCTCCTCCATCAAACATCACAATTACATACATTTTCAATCATTGGGCAACGTCAAGTGTATATTAGGACAAAAGCTGCTTTATTTACTAAAGCGTTGACAACACTGGCAAATGACACTGAAGGGAACATGATTGGTTAAAATCATTGACTGACATCTTGTAGCAAATAAGAACTGATTTTGTTATGACACAGAGAAACTTCCAGAGGCCCAAATAAATATTCACCCAAATAAAATGATATAGAATGCAAGTACATTGGCATAAATAGTTGTTAATTCATGAGCATCATGGGAGATCAGGCTTATTACCTCCTGGATGTCAACTATAAATTCCATAAATTGAACAGAAATATTAATTCCACTGTGAAGGACCTACAGTACTAGGTCGGGGGGTACAACTCTTGGTATTGTCTGTTAAAAACTTTCCTTTTCTTAAAAATTGGAGGTTCTTCTTCTGTTTTTTCAGTGTGCAATTTCCTCTTCGAAAAGAAACTTTCAAAAGACATCTGTTTTGTTTTGTTTTTTTACTTATTTTGCTCACATGTGAGTTACATTTTTGGAATCCGATCATTTTTCAAAATAAAAGATTATTCAGACTCGGATAATAAGTACAATAGAATTAATTAATTAATTATTAGACAGCTGGCAGCCCGGTACCAATTGATCCACGGACCACCTTGCCCAGGGGTTGGGGACGACTGCTCTAAAGCCTGGATCCAAAAATGCAGGAGATTGAAAAAAAAAAAGGATTTTTCCAAAGTACCAAAAGAACAAAACAAAAAGGGAGCTCCATGGCCCACTTAACTAAAATACAGGAATACTAACTTACTCTGATAAATAACTGTTCAATTACAAATGCTCACCAACATCAGGGTGATGAGACATGACAGGTACAACACACAGAGAGGAAGGGGAAATAGGGTGAGAGGGGATTCCAATCAGGACCCCAGGTGCAGACAATAAAGGAAGACACAGACAAGCTGTATACACAACAGGAAGACAAACCCCTTCACCAAAATAAAACAGGCCATTAACAGACATAGACAAAACAGAATCAACATAATTGACGACGCCCCACATATGACAGCCCAGTGCAGTATTTTTCAACCTTGGGGTCACCACCTCACATGGGGTCACCTCGAATTCAAACACCTGAAACTTCTAGTAATTGACAAAAAAAAAATTTGTCATAAAAATGTTTTTAATGATTCAATATAATAATAATAATAATAATAATAATAATAATAATAATAATAATAATGATAATAATAATAATAATAATAATAATAATAATAATAATAATAATAATAATAATAATAATAATAATAATAATAATAATAATAATAATATAAAAACACCACATAGTTTTCCTGATAAGAATCCAGTTCAAATAAAATGCAGGATATAATATATGAGAGGGCATATCTTGACTGACCCAGTCATGTGGTACTACGCCTCAACCTGCCCCAACACAGTCACAGTCAGAAAACTGGACTGCTATTGTATTGTATTGTATTGTATTGTATTGTATTGTATTGTATTGTATTGTATTGTATTGTATTGTATTGTATTGTATTCTATGTCTTAGAATAGTTTCTCTTTTTGGTTCAAGAGGAACTGAGAACCAGTCACCAAACAGGTGCATTATACAGTATAGTCTAAGTATTATCTAAAACTAATGTTTATTTGCTACACAGTATAGCAAAATATTACATGAATAAAAACAAAATACAATTTTTTTTTTCAGTTTTGAAATATTTAGGGTCACCACAAATGTGTGATATTAAAATGGGGTCATGAACCAAAAAAAGGTTGGGAACCACTGACCTAATGGTAGATGGGAGGGTGCATACATTACTCACCTATAAAACAAATAAACATGCACACATACTACAGTATGTTGTCAAACTGGTAGTTATGTGATGAACTGTCTGGGCCAACATTGTCTTTAACGTCTGAAATCAGATTTTTGAGAATTTTAATGTGCTTTACTTTACAAAGCAGAGAAATATCGTGACATTGACACATGGACTTCACTGGATTAAGGTTGAGGATAATTGTGACATAACTATAGTTGAATAGTATCCATAGTAACAAGTGTCCTTCATCCCCCAGAAAATAGAAATAGAAATATTACTGTGAATGTAGATTCTTACAGCTTATGACCCTTCAACATTCTTGTTTTTTCAATAGTACCTAAAATCACCTTGTCTGGTCAGATGGAGGTGTGGGAGCTGGAGATGCATTCAGGGCGTTCATCACAAAATAGATTATTGATAATACAAAAGGAAGGGGCAATTGAGGAACACCTAAGTACAGGCCTTGGTAAATGTATTGTGAATATGGCACAATCAACCCCACCCCTAGCAGATAGCATATTTTGGCATTGATCCAGCTGATGTCATCATGTCTATGCTTGTGCTGATGTCTGCATAGATAGCATAGTCATGTCATGTCATGTCAGCATAGAGAACTGTTTGTCATTCTAAGGAAATGGGGACAAAAAAAGATATTTAAAATCCATGAATCATTTCATGCATAGTAACAGTGATGGCAAAAGTACTCACATTCTGTAGTTACAGAAGTAAGAAGTAAGAAGTACAGCTACTTTTGTGGAGAAAATACTCTGGTAAAAGTAAAAGTAGTGATTCAACTATTTTATTGAAGTAAAAGCAAAAAAAATATATACAACTTCTCAATTGTAATAAAGTAAAAAAAAAAAAAAAAAGGAGTGAAACTTAATTTTTTGTCATGGATAAAATAATACTTATTTAACCAGGAAAAGTCATAAACGTTTCAAAAGTATCCAAAAATAAAGCCTTTAAAAGTGAGTGACTGTGTAGATAATGTATTTGATCAGGTCACAGTACTCAGTTTTGTGGGTATGGACAGGGACTTTAGGAAAAAAAAAAAGAAATCCCTATTGTCACCTTGTAGCTGGAATACAGCCCCAGTGACCCCTGTGACCCTATAGTGAGGATAAAGAAAGTCACAATTGACATAAAAAGGTCATAAATATGAGTTTAATAAATGCATAATTGTAATAAAAATTCTAAATTACGAGAGAAAAAGTTACAATTATGAAATAAAAAGTCATAATCATAAGATAAAAGTCATTATTATAATATAGAAAGTCACAATTTCTCTCCTTCACTGATTTTCCCTCTGAAGCCACTTCATCTGTCGCATCTGTTTAATTGGAAAAAAGCAACAAGTCTATTCTGAGAATGTAAGGAGTATAATATACAGATATTTATGCAAAAATATAGGGAGTAAAAGTAAAGAGTTGCTGAAAAAAATCATACATATGTGCACACATAGACCTGAAGGGGGGCGGCGGCCCCTGCCCTTTTTGCCTCGTACTGAACAGTAGTGTGAATGCACACTGCTTCAATACAACAGCTGCGCATCAGAAAGTGTTTTCTTGTAATAGACTACGGGGCACATTGAGCCAGTGTTGATGTGAATCTCAAAAAAGGCAGAAGGAAAATGTAGAATTAGGAACAAAAAGCCATCAGTGATTACAACATTACAAAGAAAGTTTGAGGTTAGTAGTGTTAACCATGAAACACCTCATGTAGGTTACAGTTAGTGTGAAGCACTAACAGATGGTCAAACTAAATCCCTGACGGTCAGAATATATTGCCATGCTGTCTTGAATTGGAAATCCATTTAATGGACATGTTTGGACCCCTCAAACTGTGCAATGTCAGACCACTGTTTACTGTCCACAACTACAGATATTGCAATATTTTGTCATCTTTCCAGACATGTGGAACAACCTAATATTACACAATGTTAATATGGATTCAACATGGGCATTTCACCTCTAAAAACCGCATGTGGCTGCTGGTGATAATTCAGAATTGATTGTATTCCTATTTTATATATGTCTACAGTGGCTTGTATTCATATTAAATAGACACACTGTGTAAATACACGTACCAAAGATGTATTTGTACCTTGTGGCCTAAAAACATTGATATTAATATAGCTATAGGCAAGATTATTGTGTTTTCTTTTGCATTTCCTCCAGGTAATGTTTAGGCTATTTCAGTGCAGCAGTGCAAGTCTAAAAGCGACCAATGGGCAATAAATGCAAGGGAAAATATGACTATTTTTCTTTTCTAATCTGTTTTCTTTAACGGTTTGATATATTCTGTGTTGTTATTAACCTCATTCAGTTCAATTCAGTTGTATTAATAGTGCCCTACAGTATATCATAAAAAGGTTGTCACCCAGAGTTAGTTGGATATAAACAAACAGTCAAATAATCAGCAGATAAAGGAAATGGATTAATGTCCTGAGGCATCCCCTGTCCTTAGACCCTCCTTCTCAGCAGGAAAAACTACAAAAACCCAGTTAAAAAAGAGAAACACTGTGGAGAACCACAGGGAAGGAGAGATCCACTCCTATGGATAGACAGATTCGCACCAGGACTGATGGACGTCCTTTTGTAGATGTAGTATCAGGCCACATTTATACAGTTCTGATGAAAACACAAGATACAACAGTGGTGTTAGATAAGATAGATAGTATAAGTTAGGACTTTATTGTCATCATACAATTGTACAGTGAAATGTGTCCTCTGCATTTAACCCATCCTTCTAAGGAGTGGTGGGCAGCCATTGGGGACCCATCTGCAGATGTGGAGCCAGGCTCATGGTCAGTTACCTGGCTGGAGGGTTTTTACCCTAACAAACATGTTTTTGAGTGAAGGGGGGAAACCCATCCAGGATCTGCATCTGGTCTTCAATTTTACATCCGCGTCTAGATGAGGGTTTTCAGGAGGAAATCTTTGTTCATATAAAGATGCAACAGTGGGCGACATTGGATTGGATATGCATGCCAGGTCGATGTTGGTAATTGTAGACCCATCTCTGTTCAGCTATGAGTATAAAATTCCTTACATTGGCTGAAACGACTCCTGTTTGCTTACAGGAGCTGCTAGAACAGCTTGAAGATCTGTGGGATCCAGGTAGTCTGACATGTTTGTAGTTTTACCGGCTCGGATGTAAAGGTGACTGTGACATGAACATGTTATGCATTTCCAGATGCTTATCAACCCTTCCGACCCCCCTGCCCCCTTTCCCAATTATTGAAGGAAAACTTGTAATTCATGAGTAAAAAATTGCTAAAAAAATCAATGAAGTGATATAAATTAAATATACGAGGTGTGTTTTGTGTGCCCAGACCAGGGCTATAAATTAAAGGTCTATTGGAGTCCAGAGGTCACATGACCCATATGACCCACACACTATTGAATAAAAACATGTAATTTGAGTAAACATTTGCGAGTTAAATTAATGCTTATTAATTATTAATTTATTTACGTATTGATTTATTCGTTCATTTGTGTATTTATTTATACATTTGAGATGAATATATAATTGGTTTAATGGAGAAAAGTTTAAAGTTTTTTTTTTGTTTGTTTTCTTTTTTTTAGTCTTGCCGGTTGATTCATTTTGTGACGGTCCCTAAACTCCCCGACAGCAAGGTAGTCTGTGTCCGCTCCTGAAGCCTCTCCAGTAGGGTAAGGCTGAACGGACAGTCGCTGATGATTGTGGAGAAGCTGCACATCTGTCAAATATCAGACTTAAGCAACTCAGTTTGATCCCAGAGTTGGCTGGAGACGTGCCTGCACGTTCTCACTTGCAGTGTTAAAAAAAACTCCCTCGCATTGTCCAAAATCTGGATTATTTTACCTGACTCGCAGGCATCAGTGAGCCACTATCGAAATCAGGGAGACTCCTGGAAGTTCCTGGAGACTTGGGATGTCTTCATTTCTTGCCCTTTAGACGGGGATATGACTCGGCTCGTCTTCAAAACTCCCCACTCTGGAAGGAGTCTTCAGATTTTTGCATTTTCAGACCTTGAAGGTGCAATTACCGTGAAAACGAAAGGCACTTCCGATAAAATATTTTGTTGTTTTTAGCCACAGTCATCTTCATATGAACGGCCCCTCAGTTTGGAAGGATGCAGTGGGGCAGGGGCACATAAGGGGTTCCCTTTAGTCAGATGAGACAGGTGCGAGGGTGTGGCTTAATCTACTCCAATCAGTGTAAAATTTAACATCAGTGCTAAAAACATTCTGATTTGACAACTTTTATTTGTCAAAGGTAACACGGGCAATGTTGTTTTATAGCAATGCGGTTTTAATACAACACCATCATGTTCTATTTAACACCATCCCTGATGTTTTTCACTCCTGTATTTGCTGTGTAGTGTTCATCATCTGCTATTTCTTTTCACTTTGTTTTCACATTATGATGTAATAAGAGTGGTTCATTAAACAAGCACATGCAGTGTTATTCCAATGTTTAAACTATATGTGGATCTGTTTTGTCCAGACTTACAAACTTGGCCCTGGATGACTGTTTCTAACCTCACTTCTCTGCGTCTCTCTCTAGCCCAGGCTGTACTGTCTCAGCTAACATTTATTGCCAGTTATGGAGCTTATGAATAATTGATACAGATTCTATTTAAGATCCTGACGAGGACAAATGGTACAGGGCTACACTGGCCAATATTTCTCCCTCCACTGCCCTAATAGGAGCCCTCTTTACCCGCACTAGCACAGTCATTTTTCCTCCCTTTCATATTCTCTCTTACTCTTGTCTTTCTTTTCGTTTCCTTTTCTCTTTGTACGTCGTACCTTTCTTCTGAGTCTCTGACACTATTTTAAGAACTGGAGTAATTCCAGACGGTATGAAGGGTATTACAGAGGCGAAGCTGCAGCACCATGACTGATGATACGAACAGCAACCAATAGTAAAGCCTGCGAAAAATTTATCTTCTTGGTTTGTAGTGGACTGGCTCTTTAGTGTCATGACCACAGAGATCATTGGAAAATGGCAACATGGGACTAAAGTATGCCTATTAGTGGTATGAGGCAAAGACTATGATCAATGTATATCACACTGAGCTTCAGTGTCTGCAGAGAATGTATTTAACTGTATGACTACTTGTGTGTTGTGTAACTATAGGTGTGCAGGACAGTGGCTCCTTCCTTCATAAGAATGTGTCACTACTGCAGAGAATGGGCTGGATCCAACTTTACAAGTGCTGGCACATCATTAGACTGTATACATGCTGCGGGGAAGACAGGGTATGGATCCAATGGGCTGTAATAGACACATTCACTCCAGTACCAAACATAATGAGCAGTTTGACCCTTGTGACAACATTTATCTTGCTCATCCTACTGTAAAATCACCGGATGAGTTGGGAGCGTTGGAAAAACAGTCACTATTTAAGATCCCTATAACTTCATGTGGTAAAACGTTACTTGTTTCTTACCGCTGTGGATCTTCTAACTCCACTGGTATTTGCTCAGCGGTAAGATGGAAGAGTGATGTGAAAAGAAAACGGCACACTGACAGAGCTCAGGAAGTAGGATTTTGTAAAGCAAACCCGCCTGAAATCACTCAGTGACAGCTGGAATCCTGCACCCTCACTATGTTGTAAATGGAAAGATGGCTACACTGATGAGTTACATACAGAGACCTGCTATTTCTGACAGCATCTTGTCAGCCTCTATATCCTAGCCATGTCTTTTTTCCTCTCTGTCTGTCTTTATCATCTGGGTTATCTATTCTTCTATCTACTCTTCTCAACCAAACACTGTCAATCAATAATTACGCTATTGAGCAAAGATTTCTGTACATTAAGATGTAATGGAAGAAATCCACGGCATTTTAAAATAGGTGGGTAGACGGATGAAAGGCTGGAAAAATACATAAAACAAAGGATTGCTTTGATACATGGAAATCTTCATACGCCTGTTTTGCTTTGCTGCTTATCCTAACAAAGACATTGTGCTGAATAGGGGCCTAAACTGCTCCAAATTTAAAGTCTGAAAGATAAAGATGCATGCTTTTCAATGTGCCTTTATGTGACACAGCTAAATCAATAACAACACCTTCAGGAGCTAAAACTGGATGAGTACACACTAGCCCCAAATAATTAATTCAGCTATCTGATAATGATACACATAATATTTGAACTATACTGTTTTCTAAAGTTGTTATTTATTTTATGAATGTTGGATTTCTTGAAAAGCACAACCAGAGACTAGACTTGTAAATGACCTAAATGCTATATATTCTTTGTGCAGAATATCAGATGAGCCTGACTGATTAATCGGGCCAATAGTACCGTATCAGTGATCAATCAACATTGGTCAATATGTAAATTATGTATGAACTTTTTTGCTGTGTGTGTGTGTCGCTTGCTGCTCCTGTGTATCTGTGTTACCCAGAGAGTTAGAGGAACAGTGAAGCATGTCAGTTGCACTTTCATTCTGACAATCACCTCATCACACACACACACACACATACACACACATGCTCCAACAATCACTGACTACTATCCACCCTCCATCTTACTATAATTCATCCCCCTACTCCTTCCTATGTACCTCATAGTTTCATTCTAAAGGCACGCCTGGGTATTAATACTGTATATTAATCATTGCTTAATTTTTTTTTTTTTTTTTTTTTACACTATTTTTTAATGTAACTACTACTTCTACTAAAAAGATAGACTCAAAAGTCTGCTCTTTCCAGCATAAAAACTATCACATCTACAATCTGTGGTTCCATGGGTCGTATATTAATCTAATCATGGGAGTAATCATGATGTTGACATTGGTGGGGACATAATTTAATGGCAGTAAATTAATAAAAAATTAATAAGAACATGGCTAAAATATTAACAACTCATTTTGTTTTTGTCAACAAAAACCAATAGACATTTTAGGAATGTTTTTTTATTTCTTAAGCCACATTTTGTCTGTTTTTTATTGGTCACCTATAACTACATTATATATTTAATTATAGTTATCGTCACAAGACCGACATTTACGTACAGTTTCATCTTGTTTTTGTCACATGATAATGGTTCATCAATGACAATATTTAGTCACTTTAAGGCGCATTTTATTTTTTAGGTTCTACAAATATTGGTATGGACACATCCATAGCGTCCATACATAACCATGAATCTAATATAAGAATATTATACAGTGTTTTACAGTTATATTACTTTGATTTGATTTGAATGCTTTATTTCGAACATGTGCAGACTGCAACAATACTCAATACAACAACAACAACAATAATAATAATAATAATAATAATAATAATAATAATAATAATAATAATAATAATAATAATAATAATAATAATAATAATAATAATAATAATAATAATAATAAATAATTATTGAAGTCCTAAACATATACATATAGTCCCATATATGTCCCATATCGGTCGTACTCATACTCACTATGTCCACAGTACTGACTCGGAAAGTAAGTGAATAATACACTGACAAAAACTTAAAAGAAAACAAAAACCTAAACCTTAAACAAGCAACAAAAATGACTTCATGCAACAGCCTCAAAAATCTGTAGTTGCATAATAGTCTGAATGTGCACTTAAAATATTACTGAAAGGAACAGCAAATATGCAGAAAAACAGCAACAGAAGACCAGAATAATAAAAAGATTAAGAGAATAATGAAAGAGCAGCAACAAGGTAACATAAAATCTGAACTTTACTACCTTAGAACCCAGAATATACCATTCTGTAAAATGTAACCGAACAACACTGTAAGCAAGGAAATACAAATAAAGAAACAGACGGTTGGTTGTGATTGCAGACAGTGAAGAGAGAAAATATTTATGGAGCAGATTACACACTACAACCCAAAAGTAAATATCATCTTGGATATCCTGGTCCTCCTGCGCAATTTTGCATCTTTTGTAAATATGTGTGTAGTCAGTACAGTTTTAGTGTTATTTTTTTGTCTTGTTGTCTTCCTCTATTTTTATGCTTTCTGCTCATTTTTCACTGCAATTTATCTCCCTGAACCAGACAATGATTAAACTTCATCTTATCTTACATACAATGTAATAATCAAATGGGAAAAAGTGTGGAAACATTTTAGAAACTAGTTAATACAAATACCCAGATGGAATAAGGTGTAATAAAACACAACAGAATGTCACTGTGTGCTTTTGTGTCACATCGACTCCCAGACAACTGTGTGGTTTCTGCGTTTGTAAGTGTTTTCCTGTTTTATTTTCTCAGTCTTCCTCTTGTATCAGGTCTGGCATCTTTACTTCCTGTTCCCTGCCTTACCTTCTGTGTGATTACCTGTGTCTCCTTGGCTGTGCTCGAAATCACTCAGTAGCTGTGTCCGAAACCACTCCCCACTCCCTACATAGGGCCCTATATAGGGACCTACGCCATTTTGTAGGGGTGTCCGAATATGTAGTGAACTACTTATGAGCCGTACATAGTGCACTCAGTGTTTCCCACAATCCACCGCGAAATGTAGTGTGCATCGATGGTCACTAACCCAAGCACTATATCCCATCATGCATTGCACGAATCGAAAAATGACTGAAGGACGGAGATTAAAAAAAAAAAAAAAAAAAAACTATTGAAATCACAATATACAGACTCTCAATGAGGATAATGAATCCAACTTAAAATTAAATGCAAAATAAAATATATAAACATAAACTTGGGGATTTTGTAAAAAAACCCCAAAAACCTAAATTACAGTAAAATACAATATTAAACAATGTATAAATAAGGTTTACATTAGGCACCTCAAATTAATCACAGAGCAGAGATACAAAATGAAGTACTTTGGTTAAAATAATAAATGTCGTCCAATGTCTTATTTTTTGAGCCATGAAAAAAACCAGGGAAAGAGAGCTTACAGTTTCTGCATTTTAAACAGTGAATATGATACTTACAGAATTATTGTTATATTAATAATTTCTAATAAGGAAGATTCCACATCATCCATGTAAAAATTTTAATTTTTTAATTCAAAGGATGGTACACCGTTCATTTTTAGTGAAATCCAATCATGTATATTAGACCAAAAACACTGAGATACAGTTCATCAAAAAAATAAATAAATTATCCGGTGTTTTATCAACAGTATTACAGAAGGAGCATTGAACCACCTCAAATTTGAATATTTTCTTCAGAAACTTTACGGAGAGTTGTATGATTAAAAGAAACACGGACAGTTTGATATTGGACTTCATACCAGCAGAGCCACAGCTGTTCAGTAACAGTAAACATTAACTCTGCCTGTTTGATGACAGGCGAGACAAGAGTTGTTTAACAGTTAATAAACCAAGTCTTGAACCAAGTTTATTCCTATTTTATTTTATTGCACAAATGGTAATACAAAAACATTAAAAAGTATTTTGATTTTTTGAGACGATACTGTTACATTTTAATTCTTCGACGGTGATGATGCATTTAAACAGAGTCCAAAACGTTTTTAGAGCAGTGTAATCTTCAGTGTAATCTTCAGTGTAATCTTCACCAGTTTCTTACCAGTGCACAGTAAATTTTGCAGTGCTAAATCAACACTTAGAGAGTTTATTTAACTTCTTCTAGAGTGTATTTGGTCCCATTGTCTCCAAATTAACACTGCAAAATCTACAGTGTGCCTGCTTATTGACTCTGTTCGTGCTTTTACCTGTCTGTCACCTGTACTTCTACCTCTAGTTTGTTGTTCACGGTTTAGACCTTTTTCATGTTATGGTAGTGAATTTGCTTTATATTAATGTCCTGTCGCCTGTTTGACTGTTCCAGTGTTTACGACCCGGCCTGGTTTGTGACCATCCTTTGCTCATTCTGGTTTGGACCTGTCTGCTACAGTAATTCCCCCAAGACTCAAGGATTCATGTCTTTGAATATTTGTATTGTTTTGGATTGTGTCAAAGAGGCTGAATTCTGTCTGCACAATACATATTGGTATATTTTTACATCCGTCTTGTGGTCTTGCATTTGGGTTCAATCTCCAGAGCTTTTGTCAAGACACTCTACTCACCTTACTGTACCTCCAGTGTCGTTCACACTGCTGCATGAATGTGAAGGAATGTTTGGCAATGGTTGAACAGGCTGTTTCCACTGTTTTGCTTCAGGGTAGGTGTGGCTACGGATGTGGTCCATTATTCTTATGTAACATAGATGACAAAGTATAACACTAGGGTATATACAGAACAAAAGCAACCACAGTTGCAAAAGTAAAACAGTACAAGAACCACATAAAACAAACAAATAAACTAAACAAGCAATTAAAATGCAGCTATATGGAATATATTTTCTTTTTAGTCTCATTCTTATACATGGAAGATGAAGTGAAAAACACAAAACCACAGTTTGCACATCAAAATATTAGTTAAAATATATCCTTACCCTAGAATTAAACATATTACAAACTATGATGGGTACAACCAATGAGTCTTACTATGACAACACAATGCAATTTCTACATATGTACACTGCAGTGGATGTTTAACTCTTTGATGCATGAATTCTGAATGTTTTTACTTCCTCTTTAGGCATGAAAAAAAGTAATGTGATCAAAGTCTTTTTAATGAAACTATTTTTTATGGAGTTACAAAAATATCCACTCAGATGGACAAGGCAGGTTTTGTTTAAGAAGTGACTGTTAATTACAGTCTAATAACAACAAGCAATTGATTTACATGTAAATATGTTAGTGCAGATCAGGTAGTAAGAACAGAGCAGTTACAGTAATGATATGAACTGACTGATAAATGGAAGTAAAACAACAAAATCCATGAAAATACAAGAGAACAACTGTAGAATAACTGTCCACTGTAGTGACCAGTATGTAATAAAGGGTTAATAAAGGTGGGAACTAGGGGCTGATACAAGACCTCATCTGGCCTATGATGGAAGAACTTTTGACTGTTTTTGTTGTTGTTGTGGCTAATGTTGTTCTCCCTCTGTCTTCTCACCTATTAATGTAAGGTGTGAGGACAACATCAGGAGAACTGGTACATGTTACAGGTGTTATTCTGCAGATGTAACTCTTTTAGCTCAGCTCCTTTTTCTTTTTTCCATCGTCCTGTAGTTTTAAAAATGAATGCATTTGAAGTAAGTTAAACCTTTTACTGCAAACACAGCTTGACATTTAGATCAAACAAAATGCAAACATTCAGTGATTTGGGGACATGGTTTGTTTTAGTAATTTCAGATACTTTTATACATGATCCACTGAGGAGCTAAATATGAACACATTAATTATACCAACCACAATGACATAGATGCTGAAGTCTCTTATTTCATTTTTATACAATAGAAATGGAAAGGTTGAGTGAAACAGTTCTCAGAAACTCTGTTTTTTTTATTTTTTTTATTTCTACACCCATCTATCAGAGTAAGATCTTCACAAAACACATACTCCCACATTTATTTTTGCAACTGAAATAACCCTTACTTTAATCATTTGGTTCCTCCACACTTTTATTTCACTCCCATACTTGATCATTTAACAATACACTTGTTATGTCCAGCTCGTTTAGGCCACAACAAAAACTAATGGAAGACCACAAAGTTCTTTATCTTCAAAAATATAGTTAATGCTTTTATTTATGAATGACTAGAATCCTGCATGGTTGCCAGTGGTGATCTCCACAGGCCAGGAGAGTACATGGAAGAGACTGTTATTCTCTGGAGTCCAGGTGTGGCTCGTTAGCCATCTTGCTGCAGCTTCACCTCAAGCTGTCAAGACTAACCCCTGAGCCTTCACAGCTGGAGCCGATTCTCTGGAATCAAGAGACAAGACAACCAGTACCAGAGACAAACCAGCAGAGGTGGAAGTAACTAAGTAGAAGTACTTTCTTTACTGTACTTCAGTAGGTTTTTTTTAGGTATCTGTACTTTACTTGAGTATTTATTTTTCTAGCAACTTTTTAATTTTACTCCCTATATTTTTCTATAAATATCTGTACTATATCTGTACTCTTTACATCCTCAAAATAGACTTGGTACTTTTTCATACAAGACAAATGTGACAGTATGAAAAATTTGTTGGAAATCAGAAATTGTGTTTTACGATATAATAATTTTGACTTTTTATCTTGTAAATATAATTTCTTATATCATAATTGACTTTTTTTTAATCGTAATTTGGACTTTTTTATGTCATAATTCCAAATTTTTACTCACAATTTTGACATTTTAATCTGATAATTGTGACTTTTTATCTCAGAATTATTTAACTAATATTTTTTTAAATCTCCTATTTATAACTTGAGATTTTCAGTCCATACCCACTACCCTATGACCCAGTAAATAAACTCACTTTTATACACTTAAAAAAATAAAATAAAATTATATATATATATATATATATATATATATATATATATATATATATATATATATATATATATATATATATATATATATATATATATATATATATATATATATATATATATATATATATATATATATATATATATATATATATATATATATATATATAATTTATTTATTTTTTGAAGATTTCCCTGGTTAAATCAGTATTATTTCATCCATAGGAAATTACTTTTTACTTTATTACAATTGAGAAGTTGTACTTTTTTTTTACTTTTACTTCAGTAAAGGTGTTGAAACAGTATTTCTACTTTTATTCGAGTATTTCTTCACACCAGTATCTGTACTTCTACTTAAGTACAGAATGTGAATACTTTGAACGCATCTGCAAACCAGTCTACGGCCATCACATACTGTTTATGATTAGGCGTGTATTAATTTAGTTTATATGAAGTGTGCTTATATTATCAAAGTGTGATGGAATTGGCTTCAGCTGTGAAGGCTCAGGAGTTTGGAGGTGGAGTTGCAGCTAGATGGCCAACGAACTACACCTGGACTCAGGGTTATAAAGGATGGACTTCCTCTCGTCTCCATGTGTTCTGCCTGTGCTTCCTTGTCCTGTGGAGAGCACCACTGGCAGCCATGCATTCTTTGACTCTTCAGAAATAAAAGAAAAAAATACTATATTCTTTTGAAGATAACAAGAACTGTGTGGTTTTCCATTACTTTTTGTTGTGGCCTAAACAAGCTGGCCATAACAGAAGACATTATCTCTTAATTGTTGTGGTTAGTGAGAGGTCCCTTCCTGTTTGGACAAAAGGTATAATTTAAAAATGACAGTGTTGGAGCATGTGTTTGTGACTCAATGCACCTTTAAATATCAACACTATACCATTAATAGTATAAAATAATATTATTTAAGACAAAAAAAACTCAATATAACAGGGTGTCAGGTCACAGATAGATAGATATATATAACGTATGAATGCCATTACTAAATCAAGAAACCCAATTAACACAACCAGTGGGTGTCCTTTTTTTTTGAGTGCGGTATTCAAGTCTGATTTCAGCTGCACTATAGTCACATATCACCACTAGGATATTAGGCTTAATTGAAAAAAAAAAAACAAAAAAAAAAACATGGTATGTGTTTTCAATCATATATTATTGTTACTATGATAAAGTCAGGTATGAGTCAATTTGTGATTGGGAGAAAGATGATGGGTAGACTATTAGATCAAAACACAAAATGACAAAATAAACATTACTTTTGAGCGACCATTTTGCTTTTTAAATGTGAATATTCTGGCTAGATTACTAGTGACAATTAACCTGACTCACGTCATCTGGCTGCGTTTTGCCAAAATACACGCTAGGCTAACACAACCATCTGAGTATCGTGCAGTTCAGGCTTTCTGAAAAATGAAGGAGCCAATCAGTGTCGCTAGGTGGGACGTCCCATGACTGGGCAACGATGTGGCTGTCTGTGCCACGGCTGATGTCTACATGGTCTGTTCAGGACTCTGTTCCTCTTCAGCTTTTTGTCATTCCCTTATAGTGTCCAGAGTACTCTGGTGTCTCCCTACCAAGCAAAGGCATTTCAGACATGTGAGAGGATTTTTCTGGAACATATGACACGTTAAGACCAAGTTCTGTAAGCAGCTGGTCTACCTGTTTTCCATGATGTTGCCTTTTATCCTCAGATTTTCCCTGCACATACAACAATGGTCATACTGTTACGTTTGTTTGTTTTTTCTCTTTTCTTTTCTTCTTTTACGGTACGTTTGTTTTGATGGTGGTCTGTCTGCAGTATGGCTCTTCTTCCTGCTGTCGCCCTGAGTCATGGCTTGAGTTCAACGTGATTGGCTGAAGCGGCACGTCAGTCAAGATGATGGACAGATTATTCATATAATCACATGCAAGTATTTTAGATAAGGCTCCTCCTTTGAAAACGGATTGGCTTTAGAAGGGTCCCAGATGGTATCGTGATACCAGAAGGCAAGAGTCAGGTTAAATGATAGTGATATCAGTATTTGAAATAAAAATTATTCCTTAATGTCTGGTAATATATAAGGAGAATTTTCTGATACAGCTCCTTTCATACATCTTCATGGAACAAATATACAAATATAGGGTATAAATCAATATGTATGAATCAGATTTTTTTAGGCCAACTCGAGTCTTGCTGGTCTTGACAGCCCACCACTGAGGGATGGAAGCTGTTAGAATGTTAGTCAGGTTACCTCTGGACAAAAAAAAGAAGCAAAAAATGACTTACTATCTACTTTTTTTTTTTTACAACCATTTTCCCTTGACTATGATGGAAAACATCATAAGGTCAAAGAAAAATTGTAAGGAGCATAAAGAGATCGTAGGAAAAAACACTGCAGCAGAGAGCATCGGTTTGAACTCGACAAAATAAATTGAACACACTGAAATGTGGGGTTGTTCGAGGTAAAAAATGAAGAAATACAGTGATCAGACTGGTCATGGAGAAAAAATGGTGTACATGAAGTCTGACTATGGACTAGAAAAAGTGAAATTTTGATATTTCACTCATGCTTTTGTACTATGTTGTTTCATGCAGGACATGCATGAACTGAATGATGAAAAATATGACTTCATAATCAAGGTTGGAGAAGAAAGCCTAAATAAAGTAACTGGCCTTGAGTCAAACTCAGCCTGCCATCTGCTCATCTCATCTCATTTTCTGAACCTGCTTTATCCTCAGTAGGGTCACATGGAGTCTATCCCAGCTACAATGGGCGAAGGCGGGGTTCATCCTGGACAAGTCACCAGTTCATCTCAGGGCTGAACATATAGAGGAAAACAATCACTCTCACATTCACACCTATGGGCAATTTTAGATTAACCAATAGTTAGAGGGAGGTTAGATGGTGGGAGGAAGCCAGAGTACCTGGAGAGCACCCACGCAGACAAAGGGAGAACAGAAAGCTCTCACGGTCTGGCGGTGGAATTGAACCCAGGACCTTTTTGCCGTGAGACATGAGTGCTAACCACTGCACCACCACGTAACCCACCATTTGCTCATGTTTGTCTTTACTATTTATTTATTCTTGAACATTACAATAAATATGTATAAGATAACCATGAAGTCATTAATGTCTAAAAATCTACTTGCCTATATGTCAGGGGTCTCAAACTCTGGTCCTTGAGGGCTGGTGTCCTGCATGTTTTAGATATTTCCCTCTTTCTCATGATTCAGTTTAACCCTTTAACTCCTGAGACTTTAGCAGTTCCACATAAAAAAAAACTATTACACTAAGCAACAAAAAAAACAGTCAAATTCATCAATAAAAAGAACAAAAATGAAGAATAAACCAACAAAATAATTTGCAACATGAACAAAGTAAGACAAAAATGGAGCAAAATTAAAGGAAAAATAATTAAATAAAAACAATTTCTAAAAAAATTCAACAAAATTATCCAATAGTACGAATAAATATTTGCAAAATTATAAGTAACATGGAAAATTTACCAAAAAAAAAAAGAGAACTATTATTGAAATTTGGTCCCAGCAGTTTAAATTTTGACTTTATTTTTTAAATAAGATGCATTTTGACTCAGTAAAAACACAGTAAAAAAAGGAAAACAAATTATTTTTTTTAGGAATATTTAAAATAAACCATTCATTCAGAATACATCAGTTCTGACACTTAAGAGTTAATAATCAGCTCATCATTCTCTACAGAACCTGTTAATGATGTAATGACTTTAAGGTGTAATGGAAGAAGGAATTATCTAATAATTCCTTTTTTTTTCTGCAATTTTTTCCATATGTGACCATTATGTGGAACTGCTAAAGTCTGAGGAGTTAAAGGGTTAAACTGAATAATTTGAAAGAGGGAAATATCTAAAACATGCAGGACACCGGCCCTCGAGGACCGGCGTTTGAGACCCCTGTTATATGTAGTCATTGTTAGGTTTACGTGTTGAAATAAAACATTATCTGTCTACATTTACAATAATCATACATTTACTCCCGGCAGATTTGGCAACATTTTACTTCCTGCTGAATATCCAGCTCACTACTTACAGTTTACAGTTCACAGATCTTATTTTTTTATTTTTATTTTTTAACTTAATTTGGGTCGAATCACATTCTCATTGCACTTTTTGCTAGTGGACCAAACTTTGTAAAACACAAGCATGCATGTGACAAACTGTGTTGACACTGGACAGAAAAGTCACAGATGAGATGGTGAAGCAAACATGGAGGCATTTATTGTTTTCAGAATATGTAGTCTATTTTTAGACACAAATGTCTGAAAATAATGTTCATAATATCTGACCAAATGTCAACGAGACATTCATTTGTGTCATAGCTCCACATCTGTCAACAGCTCATGGCTGCTGCCGTTAGCTCTGGCTCCTATTCCCAGTGTCTACAGTGTTAAGCACAAAAAGCATGTAGTTCCACGGTTTGTTTTCAGCTCGATGCTGATTCTATTCCATTCAGAAGTGAATCCATTTGGGAATGGACCTAGACAACCTTTTCTAGATGGTCTTGGTCCACTGGTTTGGTTGGAATCAGAGTTTCCATGTTTGTATTCACACCTACAAAAGTCTGGATTTTCCAGAGAAATTAACTTTAGTCCATTTTAAACTATAAAAGCACTCTGAGAGCGCAGACCTCGGGCCAAGGTAGACCCCCCCACCCCCTCCCAGATCACCACCAAAATGAAATCAGTTCTTCCTCTTCACATTTCCAACATATCCTGAAAATGTCATCAAAATCCGTCCATAGATTTTCGAGTTATCTTGAACACAAACAGACAGACAAACAGATAAATGCCAGCAAAAACATAAACACAAACCAAACAAAGTAGGCTTGAATAAACCATAAGGTATTTGTGGAAGAGGTAGAGAATTGATTAACAATATTCCTAAAGACTGCATGGTCATTCCCTATGAAATCACCAGATTTTAAGAAACTTTCCCATCTGACCTTCTCAAACTTTTCCAAATGTTTACATACTTATAGAAAATTATATATAATGGATACATCTAAAATATCAAGGCTTAACTGTAAATAGTTCCAACGTTATGACCATTTGTAGGTAGGGGGTACCCTAAAATTGCGAACAACTAAATAAGGCTTGCATTTTTTGGGGGTTATTTACATGCTCCTATGACATCTGAACAACAAGATTTAGAGGTCTGACATGTTCAAAATAATTTCATAAGAAACTGTAGACTCACCTAATTTAGACTATTTACACAGCTCTTTCCAGAGCTAACCCTAACCCTCAGAACATGAATACTAATGAACCAATGAAATTTCATCCCAGCTAGCGAGTTGCATGATTAATTTGACATGGCCAAAGCAACCTACCAGATATGCCATTAACATGAGTCCAGCTGGAAGGTACAGTTGAGGAACAACTGTGTTCACCACTTTAGATGAATTAATAGGGATAGCGTGGCTAGGCTAATAACCAACCTTAATGACATAAAAACATTTTGAACAGTAGAAAAACACTCTGAGAGCGCGGACCACAACTAAGGTAGCCCCCCCCCCAAATCATCACCAAAATCTAATCATTTCCAGATCTCTCCATTACCAACCTACCCTGAAAATTTCATCAAAATCCGTCCATACGTTTTTGAGTTATCTTGTTATTATTGCATGATATCAAACAGAGTCATGGAATAATACAATGATTCTGAAACAATCAAAAGTCACATTCCTCCCTTTGAGTGTAGGTAAATGTGAATGTGATTTAAAACATTGTTAGAACCTGGCTAACTCCAGACACAGCTTTAGCTGATGTAGTGCTAAACCACAAACGACAATTATTAGCTACCATAGCAAAAAGAAAATAACGGTGGTGCAGTGGTTAGCACTCGTGCGCCACAGCGAGAAGGACCCTGGTTCGAATCGTGTGTGTGTGGGTTTTCTCCAGGTACTCCAGTTTCCTCCCACCATCCAAACACATGCACTGATAGGTTAATTGGTTAATTAAATTACCCATAGGTGTGAATGTGAGAGTGATTGTTTGTCTATATATGTTCAGCCCTGAGATGAACTGGAGACTCATACAGGGTGTACCCCGCCTTCAAACATTGTAGTTGGATTAGGCCCCCAGTGACCCCCATGACCCTAGTGAGGATAAAGCGGGTTCAGATGACAAGACGAGGCTGATGAAAGCCATACACTGCTTTATTACTTTATTTACTATTTTTTTTTACCTCTTTTTGTAGGCCTATTAAGTTAAAGGTGTGTACTGTTTTTGCTTGTTTTAAATTAAATAAAATAAATAAAAATGACCGTAATCTTCTCTTTATTGCCTCAGTGCTTGGTCCCTAAAAAGCCCTTGAGCGGAGCCCTTGTGCAACCATTATTAATTTAAGGAAATAGTGCATCATTGGTTTTCTTCTTCTGCAAATAGAAGATTTCATAATTATTATACCTTGTGCAACTTTATACAGACAAAAGTTGTAAAAAATACAAAAATCCTGAAAGAAAAATATCAGCTATTGTGTACCTTGAAATATAATACAATGTGACCTGCTTGTTTTTCATGTCACAGCCCAACAATAGATCTGCCTACACTTGTGTTCCAGTGATTATCATAACAGTCTGTTGTAACATTATGTTGAAATGGCGTGTTGATGCTGGGTGCTAATCATTTCATAGCTATGATAAGTTCTCAAGGAGACAAAGGCAGCTGCACTTCCATTTGTATGAAGATGTACAGCTAAACATACATGAATGTTCAAGTTATGACGCATTCACTTCCCTTATAAGCCAGAACATGTTGCATGTTGGTGAGAAAATATTGTAATAAATGAGTTCTGCTTTTAGTTCTGCTTTATGTGAAAAAAAATTACTTGAGGATTTTTAATGTCATAAAATCATTAGAAAATAAAACATTGTCTATTTTTTTTTAACGTTCCCACTAAAAACATATTTAATGGCTAATGTAGTACATTAAAAACTAGCAATTTAGTAAATATATGGATATGTGTATGTGTGTGTGTGTGTGTGTGTGTGTGTGTGTCTATTCCTATTTTTATGGGGTTATGTTGTTATGTTTACACAATCACACTATGGGGACCGAAATTCAGGTCCCCACAAGCATTAAATATATATAAAAACTAAATCTGCATTAACTATGGAAATGTATGCAAATGATGTAGCCCTATGAACACATTTAATTGTTTTTTTCCCCCAGAAGACCCCCATAAAGCATGAGGGAAACGGGTGCAAAGTAAAAAAAAAATTCCTTTTATTTTTCCAATTTATTTAAAATAGTTCCATTATTATTATTATTATTATTATTATTATTATTATTATTATTATTATTATTATTATTATTATTATTATTATTATTATTGTATTTTATTTAAATGTATTATTTAATTTAAGTATTTTTTTATATTTATATATTATATAAATATAAAATATATTGCTGAGGCTGCTGCCCCCGCGACCCGGATGAAGCGGGAGATGACGAGTACGAGTACGAGTACGAATTTCTTTATATTTTTTTAATTTAAATTCTTTTGTATTTATATGTATTTTTTAAAGATATGTTTACTTTTCCATTTATGTATTTTTTTTATTATTATTTAATGATGAATAATAATAAATGAAATGATTTTTATTCATTTTATGTAATATTTTTAATATATTTTTTTAAACTATATTTAAATTTGTTATTATTTTTTCTAAATGTGTTTACGCTCACTATCCATTGGTTACTCTTTACCTACAACTGACGATTACAGACTTGGTTCTCATGACACATGGATGACTACTGAATATAATGGTATAAAAAAAATACATGTATTCTGCTCAGTAATTCTCCACAATTTTCTAGTTCCATGATCTTCACCTGCCTACACACCTGTTTTTGTTTTTTTGAGCGGCTCCCTCCGCACATACTGGACACTTTTTCGATGCTTCTTGGCGTAGTGCCCATGCCTCCTATTTCCTGCTTACCTGTTTGTTCTGAACGCTGCATGGTTTCGTTTGTCTTCTTCCTCTTTGTTCTGTTTTCTTCTGAGCGTCCAGCCAATTTGTTTACATTTTGGCAAAGCTGCACCATGCATGGGCAGGGTTCTAGTACACACTGTTCAACACAACTATCACCTGGTGTTTCTTTAGATCAGTGGTTCTAAAATCCAGTCCTCGTGGCCCAGTGTCCTCCATATCCCTCTTTTTTATATATAAAATTTTTTAAATAAAATAAAGAAATACATTTAAGAAGAAAATAATAAACTAAAAAAATTTCAAAAAATAAAAAAAACAATCAAAAATAAAAAGAATACTAAAAACTACTAATAATCATAATGTGAAAAACAATAAAATTATAATATATATAAACAAATAAAAAATAACTCCCTGTTCCATCACAGCTGGAGGCCATTACATCGTTATCAGGCTTCTGAAGAGCTGATCAATATTTGAAGTAGGTGTGATAGAAGACGGAAATAGCTAAAACATGCAGGATACTGGGCCACGAGGACTGGATTTGAGAAGCACTGTTTTAGATGCACCTACACAAGAATAAAAAATCTGATTTCATGAGCAGTTGTTTTTTTTGTTGTGTACAGTAGTAATATCGTATGGACGAGTAAATAAGTCAGTCAGTTAAGATTTAGGCAGTGTTGAGCCAGTTACTTGTAAAATGTAGTGAGCTAAGCTATCAGTTACTCAACAATAAATTAAGCTTCACTACAAAAAAAGCTACCACCTACAGAAATATAAGAACCTGAGTTACACAAAAGTGGCAAAAGTAGTTCACTACATCAGAAGCTACTTTATGTTGTACCAATTTTAATGTCAGATTAATTCAAAATGACAGTCAGGTACACTGTTTAAGGCATTTATTAAAAAGATCTACAGTAGGACCTACTGTAGACACAAATAAAATAGGACCTGGGACACAAATACATCTTACACCTCCTCAGAGCCCTGAGGTCATAGGTCATCAGGAACAAGTTTACTGTGTGTTCCCAAAATCAGAACCAAACAAAGTGAAGCATCATTCAGTTGTTCTGCTCCTCACCCATGGAACAAACAAACTGTCACTGCATTTAAATCAGGCCTGAAAACATTGCTGTTCACTAGAGTTTTTACTGAGGTTCTCAGTTGTTGTTTTTTTTTTAATGTTTTTATGTTTTATGTAAAGCACCTTGAATTTCCCTGTATATGAAATGTGCTGTACAAACACGAGTAGAGAAACATGTAAACACAGAAAGGGTCCGGGAATCAAACTCCAGGTCTTCTTGCTGTGAGGTAACAGTGGTAACCGTTCAGCCACTGTGCTACCAAATAAAATAAATATTAAAATATTTGAAACAAAATTTTAAGAAGAGAGTTAGAACTCTCCAATTATGTGTAATATTTGTCTTAAATGTATCTGCTTCAAAAGTTATTCATCAATAAGTAGTTAGCTGTCCATTCGTGACACCCTCGACTCTACCCTATTATAAGTTTAGCCTCTGTGTTTTAGGTTTTCTCTGTGAAAATGAGATACTTTCTACTAAATGTAATTCACTGATCATGTAGACATTCACAAAGGCTGAGAGACTTTTTCAACTGAATCAAATCATGATGTTTAACTTTAATTGAATAAGGTTTAGATTAAATATGGATGTCGGGTCTTTATGGGTTTAGCAATTAAATAAAATAAATATTCATTAAAATATACAATTTAATTAAATCAATCAATTAGATGCTAAATCCAATTTAGACAATCCTGCAGGAGCAAACCCTCAGTGTGACTGTGGTGAGGAAAACATCCTTTTTACCTCCAGAAACCTCAGGCAGACTCAGATGGAGGATGGTCGTCTGCCGTGACCAGAAAGGAGATAGAGACGGAGAGAGGGGGGGGTGGTGGTAAGGGGAGACACGTAGAAGCATAACAAATATAGATTCTAAGCATACTACAATAACTTCAACTACCTTATCCCTCTATGGGATTATGTCTTTTATAAATGATGCTTAAAAATAGCTTTAAAAAGCTTTTTTTTTTAAAAAAAAAAAAGCCTCTAACCAATCTTGTACCATTGATTTGAAATAATTTAGGATTTAATTTTTTTGTGTGTGTGGGGGTCGAACCACATTTAATTTGTAGTCATCCATTCAACCTTATGTTGATTAACTTTTCAGAATTCATAACTAACAAATATTTTGTATGTATTTTTTTTTTATGATTTTAGAATCATTCTGAAATGAAATGTTCAGTTTTTCAGTCAAATATGTTCATGGATAATGAAGCCATTGTTCTTTTATCAATTATTTTTTTACATTAACAATTTGTGGAAAAATATATAGCCTAACAGGATAATAATGGGACAACAAAATTAAGGTCAAAGGTCAATTTTCTAAAGTGAGCGTAGGTAATTTACTTTAGGGCTTAATACACCTAAAATTAAAGGTCATTCTTTTTTATTTATTTATTTATTTTTTTTAAATGAACTTCCTTAAACAGTCCCATATAGGGTTAACCAATAACTACACTAGTGTGACTCTAACAGGCCCCAAGAAATACTGTCCCAGTGTCAACATCCTAATAATAGAAGTATTACGGTGCAAAATGCCACCGGGGGCTACAATTAAAACAATAAATGTCAAAACTGTAAATAATGCCTGACACAGACCTGGCCAGACACACAGGTCCTGTAGTCTAACAAAATGACAAAATAAACATTAATAATAGGAAAGAGAGGGAGGATACTCAGGTCCTCAGGGAGATGCTGGATGTTCTGGTCACTGGGGGGGTATGTGGGGGGGTCTTCTTAGTGCCACTAATGTTTCTTTGGGGGTCACTTTCCCCTAGCTTGTCCCTCCCCAGTGCCCAGGGGGAAGCTACTCTGCTTCCTCGACCCCCCCCCTCTTTGTTACATAGCCCAGAGACTGTTCTCTGGCAGATGATGGACATCAGTATTTCACCACATGCATTGTAATCTGTCACGCTCCAGAGGTTGACGTTGCCAACCACTGGACAAATGACCCTGGTCACATGTTGAATGACCTCCCCGGCTGCAGCTGTAGAGTCTGCAGAGTGTCAGAGCGTGTGTGTGTGTGTGTGTGTGTGTATGCGTGTGTGTGTGTGTGTGTGTGTGTGTGTGGACCACACAAGCAGGCTGGTGAGAAGATGAGGTGAGGAGCCTGCGTAAGATACAGGAGGGAAGGGGGCGGAGCCTGTTGCCAAGTTATGATACAGGCTTAACAAGGCCTCTGCCATGGAGGACACGTCACGGTCACTGAGGGGACACGTCCTGACATTTTGGACAAGCAGCTGGAGCGGCGATGGAAACAGCGCAGAGCCTGGACAGAGACGGAAATAGACAGGATGAGTGTGTCACAACTCTGCTGTGACTTTGTGTCATAACAAATACACAGACATGAGCTCTTTATCTGCCTTTTCTGTTTTCAGGATTTTATGCAAAGAGAGAATGAATAAATCATAAGGATGAAATATGGAAATATTTCATATAAGATGTGAATTCACATTGATGACTTTAAGCATGTCCTTGCTTTAACACCACAGATCCTGTGTGAGGACATAAACCTACTTATGTGATCTTTTAATCCAGTCCCACATGTTCAAAGGTCATGGACTTTGGACCCAAAAAAGATTAGAACAGGTATGAAATGACTGATTTGATGTTGAAACCTAATACAGACCAGTATCTACGACAGGGGTATCAAACATGTGACCCCTGAGCCAATACCCACCCGACAAAAGTTCCAATCCAGCCGACAGGATTAGTTTATCAAAAATTATACTGAAGATTTAAATCATACTAAAGATATTAACCATGAGAGTATCTAACTGGTTTTAATTCAGGAGCCACATACAGACCAATATGATCTAAACCAGCAATAATAATAATTTATAATTAATGATAACTACTACTACTTCTTCTTTAATTTGAAATAATATTACACAAATTTACATTAACAAGTGTTGCTTTAACAAAAAATATCTAAAGAAAATTTAGGCTGTATATATATATATATATATATATATATACTTTAACCCAACAGCAGATGAAAGAAATGAATTAATGTCCTTAGACCGTCCTTAGACCGTCCTTCTCGGCAGGAAAAACAGAGCCAAAGTGAAGGACAGACTGTGGATGCACTAGGACTGATGGACGTCCATCTCGTTCCAGTGTGTAAGGATGCAATAGGATGGGGCCACATGAGTGGGTGAGGAGGTGTGGGGTTAGGGTTAGGACAGGGCACAGATGAATCAGCTCAGACCCTGTTGTCATTGGGCCTCAGGTGGCTATAATCAGTTCACCTCTCACTCCTACAATACCATTTTGAGTAAAGTCCACCCACTATTGGCACCAAAGAGAAGATTGCAGCATCTAAAAGACCGAAATGTAGGACTTTAAATGGTATTTTAAAAAGCCGTGGCTCACATCGTGTCTGTGTTGTGTTGTATAGAATACAGAATTTCCAAATGTTAGCATTTGTTGCCCTTTAGGTTATGTGAAATAAATGTCTCCTGCATACTGAGAGGAGATTAAAGTCAGCAAATGTAGTGAAAATATTTTGGGTCTCATTGCTTTATATTACATCATGTGACGCTTGTTTATTGGACTCATTTTCATCCTGCAAAGGAAAGGATTTTGGTAGTGGAAATCTTTTGTGGCTTTTAGAGCTTTAGCTTAAATGTTGAGTTGTATTGACTTGAAAATTTCAGTGAAAAAGCAAACAAAAAATTTAAATAATCACTTCAAACACATGCTGCAAAATGATAAATCCTGCCAAATCCTGCTTTCATTAGCATCAAAGCCATGCTCTTTGCACTAGTTTTATGTTTTGCTGCGGGTCCCTGTGAAGTGGTTTATTTATAGCGCCATCTGCATGTAACCGTACATGCTTCAATCTCCTGCAACATAAGTCGCCATCCCGTTGCTTTAACCCTGCTGGATTTTAAAAACATTCTATCAGAATATTTTGGGCTCAGTTGTGACAACTGTCTCTCCTCAGGCATCCATGTGGGATGGTATGTGTGTGTGTTCAGTATAGTGTGTGTGGCAATACGATAAAAGACAGATGTCAGACCCAGACAGAGATAGCATGGAGAGGAGGAGAGGAGCAGAGTGGGCCAGCCTCGGCCAAGTCGCTTGGAGTGGGTGGAGAAAGAAAGAGTCTGAGATAGCAGCAGAGTGGCACATGTATAATTGACAACCTATGCTTCCTCTCCATAGAGTTTATGACATTTTCTCTCTGTAATCTACTTTTCCTGGCTAGCACAGAAGATGGTAGTGGGCCGGGCGGTGAGTCAGCGGCTTGGATGGAAAACGGCAGGGCAGAGCATAAGCTTGGCAACGAGAATGTGAAGAGGAGAAAATGCCAAGGCAGCCTTGACATTTTTTTTTTCCTTCTGTGTTGCACTTTTACCAAGAAGCAGGTCTGTCACTGATAAAAGTAGTCAGGATGGGAACCATTGGGGTGAGGAGACAGTGTGCTAAGGCCAGTGGGGGTATTTTGTTTTAGTATTATGGGTGGGATGTTGATGTGAATGATAGGAAAAAAGGAGTGAAATGGGGGGTGGGTGTTAGTGATTTAACATAATATAAGATAAGATAAAACTTTATTAATCTTATAGGAAATTGTTTTGCCAGATCACTTGAAACATTACACTAAATATAAACAATAGAGCATCAATCAGTGTCTAGAAAAATCAGTGTGTGTACATATTGCAGTTGGAACTATGTTTTTGAGGTTGGTATTGCACATGACGATGTAAAAGAAAATAATAATAATAGTAATAATTTTAACATGATGTTGAAGGTAATATTGCGCATGGTTTAGAATAATTAATATACTATTGCCCACAATAATGAAAAGTAATATTGCACATGACATGGTAAAGAGTGTAATTTAATAGTATTTCATAAGCCACAGAGCAAAGCAATATGTAAACCATCAAAATGGAAATGTGTCTTAGTGACAGACGGTGTTAAATGAATGTGGCTTGTTTTAGCAACTTCTTGCAATGGCATCACACCTACTTGTTCTATGTACAGTACATGTACAGTGAAATGAAAATGTGCTGGAATATATTGCATCGATTATAAACACAGTAGCAGGGTTGCAAGTATCTGAAGAGCTGCACTTTTCTTCGACAACACAAACTCATGTGGTTAAGTGCATATGTGTGTGAGAGCGAGTTTTTTTTATGATGTCATAAGTGAATATAATAGATGTGGATGTGGTGAGATGTAAACAAAAGAACAGTACCACTTCAGTCTTTCACAGCCATTTAAAGCAGTAACACAAGAGGTGTATATTCACTACTACTCTTATTGTCATTGGGCGGTGTGGTGGCCTCATGATTAACACTTCTGCAATCTGTGTTCTATTACACTTGTCTACAACTATGTACAATACTTACTGAATTGAAGTAATGAAATGTTACCATATGTTTGTATTACAGTATTTCCTGGACTATAAGCTGCTACTTTTTTCATATATTTTGGGAGTGGCACACCACCTTGCAGTCTTTAATTATAATAGCACCACTTGTTGGTTTCTGTCCCCGTTCGTCCTGTCTGTCCTGTCCAGTCTTTGTTTCCCCCGCATATCACTGAGGTGTAGCACTGCCCTCCCTGGCTTGTAATGGAGAGTTCTAATGGGGGATGTCTGCTCAGCTTTCGGGGAGGACCGATGATGGTCACACACATGCACTAAATATTGGAGTATTTGACTGCAAGACTGGAATATGCATTGATCTCAAGCAATGTTGAAAACGAGAACAAGCAATGAAAATGAGAACAAAATGCAGACAAATTAGAAAAAAATAAAATAAAATTCTATTTGTTACCTACTTTCCTATCTGCTCATTTGTTGCTGTTTTTTTTGTACTGTTTTGTTTTTTTGTATATATGTATATGTTTAGTACTTCAATTATTTATTATTATTATTATTATTATTATTATTATTATTATTATTATTATTATTATTATTATTATTATTATTATTATTATTATTATTATTATTATTATTATTATTATTGTTGTTCTTTTTGTTATTATCATAATTTTTGTACAATGCACTCTAATGCTATAAAACGAATTCAGGTTATTGGGGAAGTGAAGAAGGGGTAGGATTAAATAAGCTTATGCTTCAGCCTTCTCCTCTTCGGACATGTCATTGTGTATTATTATTATTATTATTATTATTATTATTATTATTATTATTATTATTATTATTATTATTATTATTATTATTATTATTATTATTATTGTTGCATTCTTCACATGTTCGAAATAAAGCATTCAAATCAAATCAAATCAAATCAAATCAAACCATGAGGTTTATACAAAGGTGTATTCTGTAGATTTTTCTTCCACCACTAGGGGCGGTCTAACCAGAATTACAATCAAAAGAAGCATACCTACTTTTTCTTCAGCAGATAGAACACAGACAACAAATTAGCAACTGTTAATTATTTTTCAAATCCTCACCCCTTCATCATGGAGACAGATGTGACGAAGCGCTTCTGAGGTTGTTCAACTCTGACACAGAAGAAGATGAAAGTGATTTGTGATTTAAAACATGGGAGAAATTAAGATAAATACGGTAAATACCAGTTTTTTCCCCCCTCTTGACTCTGTTCCATTTTAATCAGCAAAGTTTCTGCTGTGTTTAAAGGCACTGTTAGGAAAAAGAAATCTGTGTAACTACATTTACAGTTCAAAATCCTTCTGTACATGCAGTAAATATATGATTTTTCAACATATATATCTGTGGCTTATAACACGGTGCGGCTTTTTCTTCTTTTTTTCCTATTATATTTTTAAAAATACAGTGGATGTGGCTTATAGTCCAGAAAATACGGTACCTGTTAAATCTGCCTTTCTGGATCACATTTGATGATCTAGGTGCTGCTGGCTCCTGATTGGCTGGTTGAGTCATGTGTTGGAACATTAGCGACATGTGTGCCAAGTAAAGTACTGTTCTAGAGAAATCCATCTCCATCCTGTAGTCTCATTTTTTTAAAGAGTGCACCTTAAACCATCAATGAACCCTCGTTGTTACATTTACTCTATAAACCATATGTAACAGATGCATCAAAGGAGATTTACATCATTTTCCTTATAAAAAGTAGCTAATTCATTATGGATGTCACACAATCCTGTTCCTTCACAGATGAATTTAAATACCATGTGTCATCATTATCAAGTGGAATTGTGGTTAAATTTATGGTGATGCACAGATGTTAGGCCACAACTGTGTCATTCTTCTGACCTTGTTTATTATAGTAACATTCATGTTAGAAGTGAATAAATATCAGTAAAACTCACTTCATCTGACATTTGTTGTGCTCAGAACAACCATCTGCATGTTTCATAAACAGTATGAAGTTAAATCGTGTTTAACTTCATACTACAAATAAAAAACAAAGGTCAGCATTTTCAGATGTCCTTATAATTTGGGGCACCGATGTACATTTAACCTTCTTTGATTATTATTTACAGACTATCCCTGTGTTATCTTAACTATAGAATATTTAATACTAGTGCTGACTACAAAAAACATATTTATTTCCATATCAGTGTAAAACTTTGTAAAGGAGCCCAATTGGTTAAAACACTGCTACACATATCCAGGAATATTAATATGCAGTGAATTTATGATTCACACATAGTTATATTTTATGTATGTATCCACATGAATAATATATACTTTGTGCATACATATTAATTTAGATATACACAAAAAAACATTTTATTCTGGCTGCATTAGTATTTCATAATATTCTGCTTTACTTTTAACCCTGTAAAGTCTGAACCATCACATCAATGACAAATATTTGAGTTCATTTGAAACTGGAGACAATATTGGCCCTTCTGAACAACCAAACTTTAAAAAAAAAAAAAAAAGTCCATTACATATGTTTCAATTTTGTATAATATTTAATACATCAGGTCTAACTTTTCAAATATTATTTTTGAACAAACACAAATATAATACGACACAAACATGTTTAACAAATTAACAGAGGTGTTTAAAGTACTCACATTGTATACTTAAGTAGAAGTACAGCTACTTGTGTGATGAAATACTCTGGTAAAAGTAGAAGTACTGATTCAACTCATCTACTTAAGTAAAGGTACTTCTCAATTGTAATAAAGTACAAAAGCAAAAAGTAAAACTGCTTTTTTTTTTGCCATGAATGCAATAATACTTTAGAAAATAAAATCAGAAAAGTTTCAAAAGCATCTAAAATAAAGCCTTTAAAAGTGAGTTACTGTGTAGATGATGTGTTTGATTGAGTCACAGTTACTGACTTTTGTGGATATGGGAGGGAAATTTAGGAAAGAAAAATGACAATTGAGATAAAAAAAAGTCATAAGATTTGAAAAAAAAAGTTATAATTGTAAGATAAAAAGTCAAAATCACGAAATAATAGTCAAATAACTATAATATATAAAGTCACAGCAACTTATTTTTCATACTGTCACATCTGTTTAGTTTGTAAAAGTAACGAGTCTATTCTGAGAATGTAAAGAGTATAAAGTATAGATATTTCTACAAAAATGTAGGGAGTAAAAGTAAAAAGTTGCCAAAAAAATAAATACTCAAGTCAAGTACAGATACCTAAGAAATCTACTTAAGTACAGTAATGAAGTACTTTTACTTAATTACTTCACACCTCTGAAAATTAGTAATTCCTTTTCAAAATTGGCAAAGTTGTTCTTCCTTCATCATTAATGACAGTGTTGTAGTGTCACTGGAAAGGCCTCTCCCTGGTGGATTAGCTGTATTATTGCATGTATCTAATTGTATACATGAGGTTTTTCAAGAAAAAAAAAAATCACAGTGATCGTGTGGAGGACTGAAAAACTTATGAAAGAAATATGATATATGATGTATAAATAGGATAAAATTTCTTTTTATATATATATATATATATATATATATATATAGAGAGAGAGAGAGAGAGAGAGAGAGAGAGAGATTTTGATTCTGCTATGTTTGACATTATAAGGTTAAGAGCTCGTGTCTATTGGCTTAAATAAATGACATTATTGTTGCTCATCCACTAGTGTGTTCAGAATAAGGTCAAAACTTAGCATGTTGTCCTGTCAACAGATCACAGCTGATAAATATTATTTGTGTGGTGACAATCAGCTACACAGAAATGGGTGAATTCAATCATAAACCATCACATATATAAAATCTGTTTGAGTTTTTTCAGCCCTTTGCCTGAAAACATGGGGCGCCCCATAGAGAGAAAAATAAAGAGTACTAAACCTGTTAGATGAATTAACTCGACTTTCTGTAGTCTTCACCCCTCAAACACACATATCACACTTCAGTCACTTTGTTTAATTTGTTATTCCATGCAATAGAAGAGCAATTTGTCTCTCTCTCTCTCTCTCTTTCTCTAACCACGAGCTCTACTTGAGAAATCACTCCCTATCACCTGCTTCCTCTTTCACCATTACCGCATCAACCTGTACTTTTTCCCTTCCCCCACATTTTCTCACATCTTTCACTCATCACTGGTGCATGTTGTTTTTATACCTAACTGTCCCACAATGTGGTTTGTGATGCTTGTTGAATTCCCCTGTGTCTCTGGAAAGGCTCAAAAACCCACTGACTGTCACAGGCCTATTCTGGAGACGTTTGCATTTTTTCAGTGAAAAGTCAAATCATGCTAAGGGCTTGATTAACATAAATGATATATTGTGCAATTAAGGCATCCCTTTGGAAAAAGCACAAACTGCAGAGACGATAATTACTAAAACACGGGGGTGAGGGGGTGATGGGTTCCTCCCTCATTCTTGTTGTGTCTTCTTTCAAGTTTGGCCTCAGTCGACTTATCTCTGTGGAAGAATATTTATTGAGGTCTTGGAGGCATATACAGTACATATGCTGTATATACATATATATATATATATATATATATATATATATATATATATATATATATATATGATTTTTATAGGAACACTTCCCTTAGGGGAGTGATTGTACTGAGCAAATACACTAATATGAGCCACCCACTGACAGCAAATCTACCAAGGCCATGTTTCTCAATGTATACACGCACACACACACAAACACACACACACACACACACACACACACACACACACACACACAGACCAACTTGAAAGAAATGAAATTCCTGATGAAAGCAAACATGTTAATCGAATGAGTTCAATTTTCAGACCAAAGTAAAAGGATTTACCCCCTGGCAGACGAGAGAAGGTTATTTGATTGTTGAATATGAAGTGATTTTTCTCCCTTGTGTTCTTGCATCCACTGAATGGCTGTGATTGTCTCAGCTTGACCGAAGGAGGTAATTTACACACTAGTAACTCATTGTTGTTATTGTTAATAGAAATAAGAAGTTCACATCATTAAGCCGTTTGTTATATAAAAAAAAAAAAAACACATTCAAACAGTATATATTATACTGTATACCAGTTATATAGACTAAGCCTTTATTATGTTTTTAACCTGAAAGTGGTACAAATAGCTTACAGTGTTTCATATTCACCCACTCAAATGGAAGTGCAGTGGCAGAGCTGCAGGGTGCTGGCCTCTTCAAAACAGCTTCCTTCCTGCTCATGTACACTTTAACATACTGACAGAACAACGTTGAACTTACAAAAACACTGTGATAACAATCTTGTTCCGATACAAAAAACATTTTTAGTTTTTTGAAGTTAACTTTTTAACAGACATTTATAATTTAAATAAATACCATTTACAACTGCCTACTGTTGCCCTCATGGGTTTATTATTCATTCATTCATTCATTCATTCAGAATCAGAATTGACTTAGTTATTTTTGGCACTGGATATCTGCCAGTTTAGCAAATTGGTTGATTTTCAAAGCTAGTTAGTGGGAAGGGTTAATGGTGACCCCAAAACATGAAAGACAAAACAACACAACATTGTAAGTACATGAAAGCACTTTTCTTTCTTTCTTTCTTTCTTTCTTTCTTTCTTTCTTTCTTTCTTTCTTTCATACAAATACACATAATTCTACACAGCGCATAAAGCTTTCTGATCCATGCCCCTTTAACATGCAAATCTAATCATTCATTTATATTTGGGCTTATCAACCGCATGTAAACGTGTGAGATTATTTCCCCAAATTTTATGGTGTGAAAACTCTGGTCTGTGTTCATCTATGTGGACAGAAAAAACAAGAGATTGGAAAACAATGGCTGTATTTCCATTAAAGTTTTTCGTAAAAACAATAGTGATATTCCTAGTATATTTGCACTTTGAACGTGTTTCCATTAACAGTTGTTCTAGGCAGGAGTGTTGTAACTCTCGTCAAATATCATCTCACAAGATTTCACCGCTGTCACTTTCAGAGCTTCTGATTCACTCTGATAGAATTAGAATGAATGAATTGGCTAATTCTCTCGTTAGTAAAAGTCCCTGGCGAACTCTTTAAAGACACTAACATGTTAAACAAACCAGCTGGCTCACATTATAAGGGTCTGTACATGTGGTCCCTACATTGTTAGGTCGAAATAAGTGTAAATATACTCAGTACTTAACAACAACACATTATAAATGTATGTAGTGCTTTTACACAGTGCTTGCTCTTGACACTTTACAGAACAGAGAATATATTTCTCTGTAAAAAACAAAACAAAAAAAACAAAACAAAAATGAAACCTTCACTGAATACCCCACCAAGACGCTGGCCGTAGTTCTCGGATCCCAGTAGTTTATAGTTTATAGTTGCCAGAATGGTTGTTATGGTTACAGTGACTTTGGCTATTTTCACTCCAAGCGAAGTGATCATGTGAACATGTGCGGGATGGCCACATGTCCATATGTCAAAATGTCCTTGGGCAAGACACTAAACCCTGACGTAGCCTCCCAGTAGGTTTGGCAGAACCTTAGAAACCTACTGTTGTATGAGTGTGTGTGAATGGGTGAATGTCAGGCTAATGTAAAGTACTTTGAGCACCCGTGTAGACCATTTACCATGTACGTCACATCCTCTGACATATAATTGCGGAAAAAGTGTTTCCATTGCACTTTTGCGATATATTACAATATCGAAACGTCTGAAAAACCAGCTCATGAAAGTGTGAAAACTTTTTATCGATATTTGAGTATTTTTTTTCTGAATTCAGGTGTTTCCATTATCAGTTTTTTATAGCGATATTTACATTTTGAAAATTTCCAAGGGTAAAGGAAACGCAGCTAATGTCATCAAACTCCATTTTGCTCACATCTGTTAGTGCTTTATATAATGAATGCACGACCAAATTGAGGTGTGTAAGTCAGTGCAGTAGACTGAGGTCAGTTTTGGTGACTTTGGGGGATTGTAGTGATGTTATGGAAAACTCTACAATATGTAAACATGAAAAAAAAAACTCAGAATTGAGATTAAAAGTAATAAATATGATATGTAAAAAAGCATAATTATGAGACTAAAAGTACAAATTGTGAGATAATGAACCATAATAATGTGAAAAAGAGTTGAAATTCCGAGATAAAATGGTACAATCATGACGTAAGAATCATAATTATGATATAGAAAGTCACAATTTCTGTGTTCCAGTGATTCTCCCTGTGAAGTGACTTATTTTTTTTTTTATTAGTGGTACATTTATTTAGTTTAAAAATGAGTATATTTTAAGAGAGAAAGGAATATAAAGTACAAATATTTGTCAACAAATGTAGGGAGTAAAAGGAAAGAGTTGTCAGAAAATTAAATAATCAAGTAAAGTACAGATACCTACAAAGTATACACTTAAGATATGTCACACTTCTGCTTTTTATTAATGAATAAATAGTTTCACCTTCACCAAAATGTGTGTTCTCCCACTTTATATACTGTACAATAACCCCCTTCTGTCATAAATCTTATCTTTTTCCCCTGTATACTATAAAATACATCCACAATTCACCATCCAACTATTAAAAACAGCTGCACAATGTTCTCTGTTGTCAATAATATACAATATTTTTCATAACTTGTGCGGCAGAGAGGTCCAGCTGTGCTCAGATTTAACACCAGACTGCGGGGGGTTAAAGGTATTACAGATCTCCAGATGGTCTTTGAGCGTTTGATTGATCAGTTTTTCAAAAATTCTGGAAAGTCGAGGCAGTATAAAAATGGGTCTGTAACAGTTCAGATCCGAATTGTCACCTCCTTTAAAGAGTGGGATGACTGCAGCAGATTTCCTGTCCTGGGGGAACACTCCAGACTGCAGTGACAGGCTGAACAAACCACAGATAGGAACCGCAATAATGTGAACTCCAGTTTTCGAAAAGAATGGGTCAAGTCCATCTAGTCTGGCAGATTTATGGGTGTCCAGGCTGAGCAGTTCAGTACATCAGAGTCATGAATAGGCTGAAAGGAGGAGGAGGGAGTATGTCTGGAGGCAAGTGGATGAGTCACAGAACCTGACATGACTGGAGAATCTGTGGGGGGAGGGGGTCTATTAACATATGCATATCCAGCTTTGACAAAATGTTTATTGAAACATTGGAACATTTTAGTTTCATCTGTTCAATTATACCATCTGATTTATAATAATGGATTATATTTTATTTTCCAAGGCATTCAAAGTGCTTTACATTATTGATCCATTATTCATTCACTCTAACTTGCTCTCTCTGTTGGTGGTAAACTACATTTGTAGGCTGCCATTTCATTACATACGGTCCCGTCGACCACCACCAAACAGTATGAGTGGCATTGGAGGTAAGGATGGTCTTCCCCAAGGACACAATGGTTGTTTTCCAGCAGTTTTGCACCATTTGTGAGAGTAGCCATTGTCTTATCGACTGACTGGATGTCCTCTATAACTGTCAGATACACGTAAGCCCTGTGTACATGAGGGGTTTATTCCTGTTTGATTCAGAATAAATGTTAATTCCACTTTCAGATGTCCATGTAAATACTTAATTCCAGTTGAAAATGATAATTCTGAAGTCAATTCTGAATAAAGTCACTGGTTTACTACACTCTTAATTCTAAATTGGTTAATATCTCTGCCATGAAAACAGTTAATTGGGCTTTAATATTATTGGTTTTTTTGTTTCTTTCTTTTGACCATCAAGATTGATCTTTTGATGATTTTGTGTACTGGAAATAAACTGATCTAATACTAATAGGTGAAGGTCCAATTAGAAAATGGAGTCTGATGATGTTGTAAAGTCCAACCCATTTGTTCAGGGTAGTGTCACTCATGAAGATATTATCAATGAGATGCAGAATTTGGGGCTTTTTGACCCCTGTGGGGGCTCTGGTCCATAGAGACCAGTGCTGGCTTTTATACTTGTGTGACCTGAATAAATGATTCAACTGAGACTAATTCAATCCTGAACTCATCTTTGGACCTTCCAATCAATGAACACAAAAATCCTATCAATAAAGTAACTACGCATTGTTTCAGTACAAGATGAACTTAGTTTGAAAAATTAAAAGCAATATAAATATTGTTCTCTGTGTAGCTTCTTAAAAATTGCCATAGGTGTTTCCTGCAAAACGTGTGTGGATGATTTAATGATAACCATATTGAAAAAAGTCATAAACAGTAAATTTTTTAAGGAAAGTATTGATTTTGTTTGAGTTTATTTTGAGCGGTTTACATGTCTTGTAACAGTACAAGTTATATTGTTTATATAATGATAGCTCAAAAGGAGTAGGCTGAAGCAGAGTTACTTATTTTTGTCCTACCCCCCATTCCATAGTCACAACCCATACATTCATACTTAAACAAAAAATATATAAACGGAAAAATAAATAAATAACTTGTTTGAACTGCATGGTTCCAGTCACAAATGTTGCTTGATCTCATTGATCCATTGCTCTCATCTCTTTACATTTTAAATAATTAACAAGAGTGTATGCATTAAGTTACACACACTTCCCACTTTGAAAATCATCAAAATGCATATATGTTTTTTGGTTCTCTATAATTTTATATATTATTTGTCAGGGTTTATTTCTTTGTTCCATATTTGATCGTTCAGGTTTGCATAATTCAAATTGAACACTTGAACACCTTTTTTTTTTTTTTTTAAGTTTCCTTTACGTCAATACAATAACCTTTTTTTTTTTTTGTATGATGGAGAAATAAGGTTTGTTTGCCTTACTATGTGCAGTGTGCAGTATTTTAGGCCAGTTGACAGAGGGTATAGCCCCCAGTCAGCGAGTCATTACCCTAATTCCCTAACTAGTTGGTTTTACTGTCAGTTTGGTGTAATTCACTGTGTGGTGCATAAGAACCTGGAGTAACAAATGTGACACAAATGGTTTTATGGGGTTAAATGAATGTAAAAGAATAGTATGAGTCACTTTCTCTGTAAACTGTTGGAAGAATATTCAATGTGTGAATTGCTTTTACTGAATGAAACTGACCATCCAGCCACTGTATGCATGCTGGGAAATACTTCAGTCACCTGCTACCTATTAAAAAAATAAATGGATGCAGGAAATCAATGGACACCACTGAAAAATTCCAAAAAAAAAATTCCTTTTTCCATTAGCAGTTGTGATTTCTGCAGTAATCATCACTTACTGTACATACACACACAAAGCAAATTATCTTTAATTGACACAGTTCACTAGTAGAAGTCTCAGTAGTAAAGGCTCTTCAAAAATCAAAGTAATCTCCAAAGTTGTGTATCAACAACTTACTTCACAGTCCTGAGTCTTAATAAAGGAAAACATCTATAAACACTGGTCATTTTGTCCAGCTGTAACTTTAAGTGTTTACGACGCGCTGCTGTTACTTGTTTAGCTCGCTACGCTTTCCTGTGTTAAACCTGTTTATTTCTGTTGACAGCTTTATTATAGCTTTCCCCTCATTTGCATGGCTAATCAGCCCATGGTTTCAAAACCTGTTAAAGTCTACAATGGCAGACACTAATTGGAAAAGGGAACACCATAAAGAACCATTGGAGCTCAAGTTTTCAACTGGCTCTCTTTGCGTGGGACTAATAAAGCAAGGTTCCTGCAGCTTGGGACAGATTAACTTGTTTTGTTTTTTGGCCTCAGATGAAACATATGAAATGGGTTAATTGCTTTGGCCCAACTGGTAATAATAGCAGAGAATTTGTCTGAAGTATATCGTTTTTTTTTTTGGTAAATCCATAGTTATTGTACAATGTTGACTGGAGCAGAAAAGAAAAAGGACACAGATAAAGCAGACAGCAAACCCAGGCAGTCTGACTTCTAGTCCAGTCCAGTCCAGTCCAGTTGAATCCAGTTCAGTTCAGTCCAGTCCAGTCCAGGCTAGTCCAGTTTAGCTCAGTCCAGTTCAGTTCAGTTCAGTCCAGTCCAGTCCAGTCCAGTCCAGTCCAGTCCAGTTCAGTTCAGTTGAATCCAGTTCAGTTTAGTCCAGTCCAGATCAGTCCATTCCAGTCCAGTGTAGTTCAATCAGGTCCGGTCCAGTTCAGTTTAGTTTAGTTCAGTTCAGTTCAGTTCAGTTCAGTTCAGTTCAGTCCAGTCCAGTCGAATTCAGTTGAGTTCAGTACAGTCCAGTTCAGGCTAGTCCAGTTCAGCTCAGCTCAGTCCAGTCCAGTCCAGTTCAGTCTAGTGCAGTCCACTCCAGATAAGTCCATTTCAGTTCAGTTGAATCCAGTTCAGTCCAGTTCAGTCCAGTCTAGTCTGGTCCAGTCAAGTCCTGTTCCAGTTTAGTTCAGTCCAGTCAAGTCCAGTCCCGGTCCAGTCTGGTCTGGTCCAATTCAATTCAGTTCAGTTCAGTTCAGTTCAGTTCAGTTCAGTTCAGTCCAGTCCAGTCGAATTCAGTTGAGTTCAGTACAATCCAGTTCAGGCTAGTCCAGTTCAGCTCAGCTCAGTCCAGTCCAGTCCAGTCCAGTCCAGTTCAGTCTAGTGCAGTCCACTCCAGATTAGTCCATTTCAGTTCAGTTGAATCCAGTTCAGTCCAGTTCAGTCCAGTCTAGTCTGGTCCAGTCAAGTCCTGTTTCAGTTTAGTTCAGTCCAGTCAAGTCCAGTCCCGGTCCAGTCTGGTCCGGTCCAATTCAATTCAGTTCAGTTCAGTTCAAACCATTTATATCCACATTGCTTTGAAAGTCACCTCACACAATTCAATTTCAAGTACCAGTATATTTATATTCAATTTAAACTAATTACAAATGCAATATTTAATAAAAATAATATCTCTTAATCATGATAGTCTATATTAATTTATCACAATAACATTTTATTTTATGCATTTTTCTACATTATAACTCAATTTTCAGTCATGCAGATAATGTTCTATATTTTGTTATTATACTAGTTTTATACATCCTTTTAAATGCAGAAATTGAAGAAGACTGTTTTACATTTTGATCCAGATTTTTCCACAAATGTTACCCCCTAACAGAGATACACTGGATTTTCTAATTTGTTCTACTCTTCATTTAAAAAAACTAATTGTAATTCCTGTTAAGTTTGAGTCACCTTTTCTGGAACATCTCCTGTAAACTGTTATAATAAGAGTATTAGGGTCCAAAATATCATGTAATTTTAGAACGTCTAGTTTTATAAATAGGGACTTTATTGGTGCCATGTACTGTGCTTGAGTAACAATTTGTAAAGCCTTCTTTTGCTGTAAAAATGTAGAATTAATATTTGATTTCTAATAATGCTTAATGCATAGCTTAAATGCTGATTTTCCAGCTGAGTGGATATTTTTATAACTCCATAAAAACACAGGTTGATTAAAAAGATTTCAATCACACTGCTTTTTTCATGCTTAAAGAGGAATAAAAACACTTAGGAAAAAAGTCTTGACTAAGGTTCTCATAATTCATCCATATAATTTCTTAGCTTTACTTCCCCAACATGAATATGTTAAGGTTGTTTCATAATATTATCCCCTCTACTAATATATCTCAAAAGGGAAAGTGTTATTTTAACTCACACAGTACTGTGAAAAAGTCTGAGGCTCTTTAGATTTTGTTGCTGTTTTTAGGATTGAAATGAACATGCACTGTCCGTATCGATTTCGCATTTACAACAGGTGGATGTGAAGACTTCCTACTGAGCAGTCTATTACCAAGTACACATACACAGAGTGTAAATGGTTGTAAATGCCCAACTGTATGGGGACATTCAGATAATGTGGAACAATCATCAAATGATAATAATAATAATAATAATAATAATAATAATAATAATAATAATAATAATAATAATAATAATAATAATAATAATAATAATAATAATAATAATAATAATGATAATAATAATGATAATAATAATAATAATAATAATAATAATAATAATAATAATAATAATAATAATAATAATAATAATGATAATAATAATGATAATAATAATGATAATGATAATAATAATGATAATAATAATAATAATAATAATAATAATAATAATAATAATAATAATAATAATAATAATAATAATAATAATAATAATAATAATAATAATAATAATAATAATATATATATATATACCTTTATATTATATATATTTACCTGACTGAGAGGCAGAGAAATACTAATTTGACCATATTCATAATTACCCATGCCTGCATTCAGGCACATACACCCAGTTCTATATGGGTCACTGTTGGTTGGTTTTCAAACTCCAAACCGCATACTGATGCTGTGGGCCACGGGAGCATGCCTCATTGTGACTCCTGCCGTTGCAGAAATGGAAATTTTAATGAAGTGAGCACAGCAGTGGTTGTCTGTTCACCTTCCTGGTGTGAGAGAATGGCACTTTATCCACACTGTTGAAAAATGGACGAGTGATTTCATTAGAGATAAGGGGGGGGGGGGATTCAGTCTGCCCCTGACCCTAGCCCTCCTTGTGTTCACACATAACATACAGAGGCAGAAGTGAATCTACTGACTTCTTTCATTCCGCCTCAACTTTTAACTTCTTCTCTTCCCTATTTATTTCCGTTCTTTTTCTCTAAATGTTTGACTATTTGGTGATTGTGTTGCTGTGCTGAAAAAGGATCTTACTTTAATCTCTGTGGCAACAAAAGTGAGTGGCTTTCTGTGTGTCCTTTAGAAAAAAAAAAAACCCACAGCATGGAGACAAATTGAACCTGCAAACATTTTGATGATGAACAGATGTCGACATAGCATCTTGAAATTACACTATAAAGTATTTTAGAGAGTCACCATAGCATCTGTAGTTTCATTTTTACAGCCCTTTTTCATCACTACAGAGCTTCTGTATGGACTTACCTGCCTTAACAATTGATGAGAAAACAAAATGATGCAATGGCATGTTCAAAAAAATAAATTAATTAAATCACCAGACATGGGATTCTTTGCTTTGCTTTGCAGTAACAGATCTGGATCCGGAATGAAGCAAGACATAGTGAAAACCTTACTGCTGAAGAACCAAAAGGACTACAGGAAACTACGAACTGGTGAAGTGACTCGATAATGATTTGATTTGACTGATAAGATGAAACTGCATGACATATGTATACTGTATTAAGGGAACAAAAGTAGAAGAACATCATGGCAGTGTTGTAGAACTCAAGAATGCTTCCACTGCTCAAGGTTTTTTGTAGAAAGTATCTCCTTCAGACATTAAATGTGCTTAATCTTACATACTTTAATGAGGTGAATCAAAAAATAAATGACAAAAGTGCTGGTTAGTTCATGTTTTTAATATATATGATGATGTGTTATTCCACATATATGGTGGTTTATGTACATGTATACAATGGATTTGTAAATATTCCACTAAAGAGAACCTGTAAAGTGAATTGATCAGTGTTTTGAAGTAGATCTGAGACTAATATTATTTTGGACTAAAACCTATTGTCTTGTTCATTCTAAGAATTTTACATTTTGACCAGTGTTATTAGTGGCTTGAATTGTTTCCCATGGTTTCCTCAGCAACAGATGCATACAGACATGTAACACAAGTAACAATACTCTGCCCTTTCTCTTATCATTATGAAAAGACATCTTTGGTGACTGTGACTTTGACCTTTGACCTCCATTTACCAAAAATTAATGGGATCTATTGTAGACCACATTTCCGAAAACAATAATGGAAATTGGTCTGGTAGGTTTAACTTAAAGTTCCTGACAGACAGACAAACAAACAAAACAAAACAAAAAACAATATCCCTCTCCCCTTTCGGGGGATGGGATAAAATTAAGACATATACACTATTGGTCAAAAGTTTTAGAACAACCTGATTTTCCAGAATTTCATTGAAAATTCTATGAAAATGATGCATTTCTCCTCCTAGCACCAACTTTTGAGGATTGATAAACCTCCACTGCTGCAGAACTGCAGAAAGTTTTTTTTCAACCCATCTCAAAAGGACTTTTTGTATATGTCTGTGGTAAAATAAAAAACCTCTTAAAACCCCTTAGAAAAACCTTTAAAAACCTCTAAACAACCCTTCAAACACCCTTAAAAACACTTAAAAAACCTTAAAAAAACAAAACTCAAAAAGTTAAAGCTAAAGAACTCTAAGAAAAAACCTTAGAAAAACCCTAAAAAAAACCTTTAAAAGTGTCATTCCACTGAAAACCACTTTTCCACACTCCTTTTGGAATCTGATGGGTCACCCCGACTTACCAACACATTTGCCACCTCCACTGGCTGCATACCGCATTCACAGAAAACAACAAGAGGAACGGGGGACCCAGAAAAAGCTGGTCTGTCTGACATCAGATAGACTTTAGCGTCACCCACATGAGGTTAAGCCCGTCCCCGGCAATGAATCTGAAGTAGCATTAGCATTAGCATCTACAAGAGAAGATGGAGCCACAGTAGCTGCTGCACAAACTGGAAAAAATGGCGGATCAAACTGGTTCATGTGCTCTATGTGGAAATGTATGTATGTATTTTTTTTTCCCTGCACATTTTCAGAACAAGCAACGGCACAAAACCTAGCTGGATGATACTTGGGTAAAGGTAAAACACACACACACACACACACACACACACACCAAGAGGGTAAGGGGGAGTGTTCCTTCATGCATTCTAAGCCAATCATGTATGAGGAAGTACCGGTAAACTCTGTTGTTTAACCTCAAGTCATTTTTCTACCATGAAAAAACTGCTGGCAATCTGGAGTTTTTTTTTTTTTTTTATTTTTAAATAGAACCCTTTTTAAATAGAACCTTTCATATTTAATTACATCTAAAATGCTTGTTTAAATATTAATTTATGCAGTTATAGTCATGCCACTTTTTCTTTTTTTTGGAATCATGACAAGTCTGAGTTGCTTCCATACAAGTTTCCACTTTTTTGCTGTTAACTCTTGGAGAAAATCAATGTAGATATATAGCTTTCCTCCACAATGGCATATTTACTATGTTTACTAGTATATCTTGAGAAGCAGGTATAAAACTCTGGAACACACGGCACAGCTGAATCCATGTTTATATTGTTTTATTAAATTTTAACATATGGCATATTATTAGATTTTTCTGTTGTTCTTTTTGTAGCTGATATTACCACTCATACTTTTTTAAAAATAAACATGAAGATAAAAGTCAAGGAAAAAGAAAGATAACTTTATATTAATAAATTAATATATTAAGAGGAAGGAGCTGGATTATCTTATTACACACAAACCACAAAACTAACATGTCTACCTCTCTCACATTTCATCCAAATTTTTACTCTCCTTGTCCATCTAGTGGTTTGCACAAGCACCAGGCCTAGAATTTTAAGCAGCATTATTACCTGAAGTGCTAATAACAGAGATTATCTGTCTCGAGAAGCACTCTACCTTCTTAAATATTAGGGCCCAGAGAAAATAGCAATCTAGCTTTTACCAGAGAAATCAATTTAGGGTCTCTTGTGCCCTGCATACATTGGTGAGCCAGTGTAACGCTCCCAGAACTTTCCACACCTTTTATTTAAAGGTACGAAGCAGACAGAATCACATAATTGCTGTCATTAGTGCAACCTTTTTTGATTTCAATCTTTCCAAAGGTTACATCCAAGAAAGGCTGAAGGAAAGTAAGTGATAAGTGGTAAAATGGAGATACGGAGATAAAGGTGAAAGCTGTGAATTCTGGAGTGTTGCTCATATGTTATGCTTATGTACCAACACTTTGTTCTGATAGTTTTTCTACATTATAAACTCAATATTTTTTTCATTCTACTCTAACATGCAGTATGTTCCAGATAGTGAAATGTTCTTATCAATCTAAAGAAAATATCGGTAACACATTACATTACAGATCGCTATGGGGTGTGACGAGATCTCACGAGATGTAATTTGGTGAGTTTTTTCGTCGTGTTAAAATTGTGTCTCATGAGATTTGTTATCCAGAAAGCAGCCAGAATGGCGTCGGAAAAGACAGGTTTTACTATACACAAGCTTTTGACCCGGCCTCCGGTTAGTTTTGCTAGCTAGCTCCGACATTAATGCAATGACTCAGTGGGAAAAAGGATGGACAATTTCAAGAGGAAAAGTTCTTTGGAAACTACGTGTGCTATTGTTGGTTGTAAAAACTCAAGAAAACACCTGAACGAGTGGTTAAATAGAGAATGTTTTGACCACAAACCTGCGACAAAGAGCCAATGTTCGTGCCAAGTGTTGTTTTTGTTTTTCGCAAGCCTGATGGTAACTTGGAATCACAGGCCTGATGGAAGGCATTGAATTTAAAGTATCCACCCCGAAATGTTTTTGTGTGTTCCCATCACTTTGTGGACAAAGACCAAACAAGGACAACCTGTTTCCAGAGTTGTCCTTTACCAAAGTCCTTTTGCCAAAGAAGACAAAAGTCACCGAGTGGAACGCTGTCTTCACAAAGAAACTAAGTAAAATTCAATCTGATGGTAAGTTCAGCAACTTAGCTACGAAATGAAACTGACAATACTGTTATTTGTGAAGAAGTTATCATACACTAACATTGCTACAGGCATTTTGCTAAAACAGATTGGACAAACACTGTTCACTATATAACCTAATGTTCATAGACAATAAAGCTAACGTTACACCACTGCTTGTATGTGTACATTGGGTTGATAGGTAGTCTACTGCACCTGCGAAGAAAACACCAACAAAACAGACAACGCTGACAAACACATTCACACCTCAACTTCCATAGTCAAGCACCAGATTTGATTTTCCATGTGCAACTCAGTTAAAGTCTGTTGTCCATTCATATAATTTGTAATTTTAGTTTTCTTAAAATCTCATCTTGTCTTGATCGCGCGAACCCAATCTCGTGCCTCGTCTCATCTCATGAGCTGAGATACAGATTGCTAATAACATGATAATTCTATGGTAATTTGGATGTAATTTCTTGGAAATAATACATATATATATATATATATATATATATCATGCTCCCAGTGCTTCCCTTTTCTGCCCCTGTCCTTGTTGGGGCAGAGCAACCAGGGCTGGGGCTCACACACTCTTAACCAGACTGGCAGAGGCTGGTGTGTGGGGAATGTGTGTCACCAAATCTTTCCCCAGATTTGCTAGGAAAAGTCTCCTCTGGAAAATCTTCTTCTAATACCAGGTTGGCACAAAATGAAAGGAAAAAGATAACATAACAGACACTTTTATAGTCTGTAAAAATGATTCATTGATCAGACTGGAAGGTTTGGTTCAAAGGAAGGATGGACACATAAGCACAGGAAAGAGGAGTGAGTGAGTGAGTGAGTGAGTGAGTGAGTGAGTGAGTGAGTGAGTGAGTGAGTGAGTGAGTGAGTGAGTGAGTGAGTGAGTGCGTGAGTGAGTGAGTGAGTGAGTGAGTGAGTGAGTGAGTGAGTGAGTGAGTGAGTGAGTGAGTGAGTGAGTGAGTGAGTGAGTGAGTGAGTTGAGGTGGTGTGTATGGAGATGTTTTCTGTCTGATGGATGAATATATTCTGGATTCCAATTCATTTTCTATGGCAGTAACCTTTGGCCAGGAACACTACAGATGTTACAAGGTTGATTAAAACACTTAAAATTCAATGAAAGAAGTGGTCATCACTTTTATATGATCAAGTGCATAACATAAGGCCTTGACCCGAACACGACCAGAGGGTTAAATGAAAGAGTTCTGACAGTACAGTATGTGCACCACATTATCTTTGCACAGCAGTGCCACACATCGAAGGCATTTTACTGAAACAGCTGAGTGTGATTAAATACAGAATACCACATATTATCAGTGTTTGCGGATTTCACCACATGTGTCAAATGTGCACATTGTAACTGAAAATGTGTAGTTTATAATCTCATGTTCACAACTGACACTGCAACTGTGCACTTTGTGATCACTGTGATTATTGAGCAGATTCTTAGAACTGCAGATGCTCTTCAGATTGCAGGAAATTGTGATTGACTAGTTCTCACGCTCCTAAACTCCACAATTTCTCGGATTTGGAGATAATATTTCACTGCAAATAACCATTTTTTTCACAAATGTACCTGTTTAATAAGTATAGGATTCAGTTTTTATGATCTGTGGTCTGTCCAGTCTATGTTTCAGCAGCTGTAGAAGTATATATTGTATGTTACCTATTCACTCTAATTGCAGTCAGTTCTTCACGTAAGAGATTTATCAAAGCTAAAAGTTCATTTCACTGTGAGAACACAATAGAAAGAGAAATTCCAGTCATGTATGTCCACATTCACAGGCACTAATAGAACAATAACACATCACAATCTGCTGTACCGTACAAACAGAACAATGGAAAAGCAACAGGAGAGGAAGAGAATTCAAAGAGCACTGAAAGTGAATATAAAATACCAAAGTGAAGTTTCCATGTTCTAACATGAAGTCACAAAAGGCCAAATATAGAAATTAAAATATTTTCTTTCTGATGGTTTATTGTGCAAATCAGCAAGAGTTGATTAATAATTGCTATGATGACGCATGTATTTTTTATTTTTTTTATTTTCTTTTCTTTTCAGAGCAATAACTACCTTCCTTTCTGAGAAAATGTCAAAAAGTACCCTGGGCTATGTCAAAATTTGTGCCTAGAAGTTTTTTAGTTACAGGTGCAGAGATCTGACTACAATACACAGAAGTGATGTTAACCGAACATCTAACATATGCTGTTGTAATGACGTTTAATATGAATATAACTCCTGTTATTTCACACTGTCTGCATGACGTGTTGTGTCTCATTACACTTCCTGTTCTTTTGCCACTAAAGATCTTGCATGCAGACAGAAAAGGAAAGGGGGGAGGGATATAACACCTCAGTGGCATAAAGGTTAATTTGGCGTCACACACTGTGTCAGAGGGCACTGTGCTCTAGTTTAGGCTTGATGTGTGAGGGAGGAGCTGGTAATGCATGTGAGTAGGAAGTTTAAGACAGACCATTTTTCTTGTTTGAAAACTCATGCTTGTATTGACATTATATAGGAGCTGTACTGTATGTGATTAACTGTTAGCTAAGTAATACTGGGCATTCGTGTCAGAGGCAACATAATTATGCACATTCACTAATTGGTGCTCACTGATGCTGCTTAATTTACAATTCAATTAAAAGTTCAGTGGTGGATATGTTGAGTTGTTCTCAATGTACTTATATGATCCTGTCATTCTGATACAATGCATGCTTCTATCAAGCTGATGTTATTCTGTAAAAATCAAACATATTTGTGAAGCAATGAGTGATAAATCTCTATATTGTGTTGTAAATAATGTAAACTGTGGTTGGGCTAACACAGTCTATGGTCCATTGGTTTGTTCTTGACTTCATATCATCACTGTTTCTGATTTAATTGCTACTTTTATAAAAATCCAATGTGTCATGGATTCCCCATAACACCTCCTTATATGTCTGCTTTACAAGTGTTTTTCCTTTTTTCTTAATTTAGCATTTCTATTATGAAATATATTTTAAAAGACACCAGAGTTAAAGGGTATAATTTAAATACTTTTATTTCAGTTTTGGTTTTTATATTTAGGCTGCTCTTAAGCTTAGACATCAAAAGAACTGCTTAAAACACACCATTTAACCCCATGCCCAAAGTAACAAAAGAAAAATGTGAAAGCTGCAGGTCATGTAAAGGTTGTGGGTCATTTGACAGTTGCGGGTCATGTAAAAGTTGCGGGTCATGTGACAGTTGCGGGTCATGTAAAAGTTGCGGGTCATGTGACAGTTGCGGGTCACTTGACAGTTGCGGGTTATGGGACAGTTGTGGGTCATGTGACAGTTGCGGGTCATGTGAAAGTTGCGGGTCATGTGAAAGTTGCAGGTCATGTGACAATTGTGGGTCATTTGACAGTTGCGGGTCATGAAAAAATTACGGGTCATTTGACAGTTGGGGGTCATGTAACAGTTACAGGTCATGTGACAGTTGCAGGGCATGTGACAGTTCCAGGTCATGTGACAGAGTGGAAATACACTGTTACCCTGTCAAAGAAACAACCCCCAAAATAAGTCCTACCAAAAAGTTAAATGAAAACAGGACATCTGGATCCAAACAAAAAAGAAAGTTAAACAAAACAAGCTAACAAAACGCAGGTATCTGGGATCCGTCGTGGTGTGGATGACATGGGTGGAGTGGAACGGAGGTGCACCTCAGCATGTGTGCTCCCCGTGGAACACTGGAGAGACTGTGGAGAAGGAGTAGGAGGAGAACAACACACAAGCTCTACGACTTCAACACTTCTGTTTTCTTCTCACTGCAGCTCTTCAACTTAAATACGGCCAGTGGTGCCAAATTATACAAAAATATATGAAAATACTTACAGTAGCCAGAAAAAAAACTATCAGCCTACTGTAGAAAAACACAATTAGGCAAAAATAGACAAAGTCAAAAAGAAGGAGAAATACTCTGAAAATAGAGCACAGCACATAACATCTATTAAGGCACAATCCCAGATCCCTATTTTCTGCTGACTGACTGAGAGGCCAGCAGGGGTCATGTGTCCACCCAAGAAAGAAAAGCCCAGATGCACATGGACGTGACACACTGGTGTTAATGATCCATTGTTAAGTCAAGGCATTTGTGTTGCTACCTAACATTAACTTGAAGAATTTATGCAACTTGCAGCATTAGTGTTGAAAATGTCTGAATATATCTGTACTTTATATGCTTTCATCCCAGTAGCAGTGTTATGGGGAGGCATTTTCCACAATATTCCTGTATGTAAACATGATTAAGAAACACTCCAGTTGGGACTTGTTTTAATCATTAAAACAATTGCCTAAAGCATATGGATTGTTCTCATATCTGGATTTTTTAGAAACAATATCCAAACAACTTACTAAATATTTATTCCATTATTGGTGATCATGTTTGAATGGTGTTCTTGCGTTATATACCACTCATTCATTTAGCAATTTTTGTAACCAATTAGTTGTCATGAGGGTCACGAGAAGTGACTCAAGGTGTTTCCAAAGTCTATTCCCCCGATGGGCAAATGTGGGGTACACCCTGGGCAATTAGGCTCGTTAATAAATGATCTTCTTTTAGCATCCATGGGCAGATGTAGGCAGGACCTGGGGTACTTTTAAAGTCTTGAACTTTTATTTAATATGTATGTGCATATATATACATGCGTGTGTGTGTGTGTGTGTGTGTGTGTGTGTGTGTGAGTCGAATGTTATTTTATTGTGTTTTGCTTCTTTGCTTTATCTTACTTTATGTTGCACTGTGTGTGTGTGTGTGTGTGTGTGTGTGTGTGTGTGTGTGTGTGTGAGGGGGGGGGGGCATACATACATTTCATTGTTTCGTGAGTACAGTTGATGTGGATTTTCATCATGGATCAAGGATTTCACCACCAGAATTTCAGTAGGAAAATCTTTTATCTTCTATCTTTTATACCCTCACTAAAACCTGCTCCAACCAGTTCTTTGACATCATCCAATTGTTAATAGAGTCATAAGACCAAAACAGTCACTCCTCACTGTTCTTCTGACTCATGCTTTGTCACACATAGTATGTTTAACACATCTTCACACACACACACACACACACACATATATTTTTCCCTTTGCAGTGACAATAAAGGATATGCATTCATTCATTCACCTGCCTTGGATGTTTCACCAGTTCATCACATGGCTAACATATACAGACAACAACCATTGACTCTCACATTCACACCTATGGCTGATTTAGACTGACTAGTTAATCCATATTAGTACATGTCTTTGAATGGTAGGACGAAGCTAGAATACCCAGAGAGAACCTACATAAACACGTAAAGGATTAAACCCAGGACCTTTTAGCTGTGAGGTGGCTGTGACAGTCATGTGATCAAACACTCCTTTAATGGAGCTGTATGTAGGTAAGACTGCTGCATAATTTATGAGAATAGAAAAATGTGTTTGTGTTCTTGAGAAGGTAAAAAAAAAAAAAAAGAACAATGTTCTTTTTCTGGCCAAGATATTTCATATTTCAGGAGAAACTCAAGTGCTGTACTGGTGGGGGTCCTCCACTTTTCTAAATTAACCACTTCAAATACTTCACCAATTGTTGCAATAGTTCTCACACACACTGCACAAGAACAAAGTTGTGCACAGACGGTTTTGAGGGCAAACTAAGAATTTCCAAGCCATGGCTATGAGAACAAAATTATGCCATCCTTAAAAAAATAAAGATAATACTATTTTCAATACATAAAATGACTATCTTCAAACATATTTCATATCATAATTTTGTCTATTTTTGCAAAATGGAGAGAGGAAGGGTGATATTTTATCACAAATATACAGTATCTAATAAATTATATTATATTATATTATAAATGATATCATATAATATTATTACATTATCGGCTCAGTTATTACATGAGCAACTTTTTTACCAGGCTAACAAAATGCAATAAATTATTATATTATTGGGCAAAAGTTATTATGTTATGGTTCAGGAGTTTTATTACATTACTGGCTATTATAACATTAATGGCTGTTACTGTGGTAGTGATTTCTAAGTGCCCTGTAAAGGGTTAAGGGTGAGGGCAAATGAGGAGCTTAGGAACTTCATTACTGAGCAAACAACAATTAGCTTAGCGGACTAACTCCTTATTAGTTTCATTCATTTTCTATAACCATTTAATCCTCTCAAGGGTTGCAGGAGGCTGGACTGATCCCATATTGGACAAAAGGGGAGACACTATAGACCCACGTTGCATGATGATTGCAGCACTGACATATTGACTGAAAGGCACTTGGCTCGCTGTGAACCTCAGCTAATATGCAGTAACTCTAGAGGTCATTTGAAATTTTAATCTCGTATCAGTCATGGCAGTAATATCTGAAGTAAAAAATCCATTGTAAACAATAATACTGTTTCAGTGAACATAGAGGTCCTGTGATATCACAACAGAGACAGACATCACTGTAATTGGCAATTATTCACCTTGTTTTCTGGCTAAGAACTATGGAGGCTCACCAATGATGATAAAGTCACATTTTAAAAGTGCAAATTCAGGAGGCTCATCTCACAATACAGCATGGATATTCACTGACATTCACTGAAATCCTTCAGGACAGTGACATCTCGAAAGGTAATGAGATACATGGCAGTGTACAGTAACACACATTTCCAATTTTAAATTTTCAATAAATGAAAAAGTTTGCCCTTGAGAGAAGACCTGGAGAATAATGTCACTAAACTCAATTAAATAAAACAAAAACAAAACAGACTTTTCTTGGCATCTCACGAAATACACGTGTGGGACTTTAATTTTCAAAATACCAAAGGACTCCAGGCTATACTATTCTCATCTGGTTTAAGAAACTCAAAATAATGTGGCACTTCTTTGCAGTCAACAAATAACAGTCCCCCAGAATAAAATGGACTCAAACATAAGTTCCACATTAACTCCACAGGTGTGTTATGTACATTTTACAGACCACACCTTTTTTCAGTAGTTCAGTTCCACTTTTCTGTTCAGTACATTGTCATGATGGGGTAAAGTGAAGGACTCAGATGCACAGTGCTGAAGGGAAAAATAATTTAATAATAAACAGAACAAAATCACAACACAGACAGAGACAAAACCAAAACAAGACCAAACAAAACCTGGGCCAGAGTCCGTGGTGTAAAACATGTCCAGGTTATTGAGAACAGGGAAATGGCATCGTGATTATGAAGGTGACAATGCTGAATGGTCCTGCACTGGCGAATGCGAGCCACGCTGCTTATATAGTTGCAGATCAGCAACGGCTTGCAGCTGTGCAGTGCGGGCCAGGTGATCAGCAGAGCAGTGGGGCAAAAGTCACTGGAGGAAAGGTCGTGACATACATGATTCATTTTGAAGTAGACACACATTTGCTCCTCTACTCTGTCAATTTTTTTGGTTTAATTTTATGTAACATCCATATTAACTGTACTTTTTTTGTATCCACATGATGTTTTGGGAACATGGCAGTGCAGAAGCTAGCACTGTCTCCATCATAGGTGATGGTGCTAGCTGGACCTCCATGCATGGAGTTTATGGGCTCTAGTTTCCGGGTGCAGCGCAGGGTGTGCAAGCTGGCGGACCCTGCACAACGCTAGTTTCCGGGTGGCACATAGCAGTTTGGTAGTTTGGTGGACTGGTGCACCAAAATGGATGCAAACTTAAGGGAGGTAACCACTTATCTAGCTCGGCTCACTGACAGATTCACTGACTTTAGGCAGTGTGCCAAGCTCGCCAGCTGAAGGCAGGTCTAAGCGCGGTGCAGCCAGTCTAGTGGTAGTTTTGCAGACCTGCACGCAGAGCCCTTCACCTCACAGACAGAGTGTCAGACACATATCAATGCAATAAATAACCTCAACAATATTCTACGGGGCCCTGGAGGTGATCGATGATTCTATCTTCAGGTTTAATTTCATTATGTATAGATCAACAAGTTCAGCCATCTTGTCATCTGAACCCACTTTATCCTCACTAGGGTTGGGGGAGTATGTGGGGGGCTAATCCAGCTACAATGGGTGAAGGCGGGGTGCACCCTGTATGAGTCCCCAGTTCATCTCAGGGCTGAACATATATAGACAAAGAATCACTCTCACATTCACACCTATGGGCAATTTAGATGAACTAATTAACCTATCAGTGCATGTGTTTGGATGGTGGGAGGAAACTGGAGTACCTGGAGAAAACTCACCCAGACACCCCTCTTGCCTCCAGTGCTCACACTAGTGTATGGATGCGTATGAATGTTGGGTGGGGGTCAGTCTGCCCCAGGGCAACTGTGACTACATATGTAGTTTACCACCACCAAAGAGAGCATGTGAGAGTGAATGAATAATGGATCCACTGTGTGCTCTGAGTATGTGTCTATATAGAAAAGCGCTATATAAAACTAATCATTTTTTTTATTATTATTATTATTAGAGTGTGAATGGGCGTCATATTTCATAGGAGTCATATTTTGATAAATCTCCTTTTTTCATCTTTGGTACATTTATGTGTGTATTTAGACCCTAATAGTTCAAAATGTTTGAATTTGAACCCTCCAGGTGTTACAAAGCTATATAAATATTAATTGTGGGACAAATTAAGTACATTTCTACAACCCCTTTGAATTCCTGCTTAATTTGTTACATTTATAAGTACATATATTTGCATATATAAGGTCAAGACCTCTGACAAAGTACACCATAATTGTAGGAAAAACTGAAAATGTGTCCAAAGTTTGAGCCAATTACCCAAAATGTTCCGTAGTGTGCTTGAATGGTACAGTGGCTGAGAAGGTTCTGTGATGTATATTAAAAAAAACAAAACACTATTGTAATGTAAAGAAAAGGCTAACATGATGCAAATAAAAGGCTAACGTGATACACATAAAAGATGACCTACAATGGAAATAAATGCAGAACAGCAATGCAAATAAAAATGCTGCTGCAATGGAAATACAAGGCTAATGTGATGCAAATGAAAAATGACCCACAATGGAAATAATGGTCCGACCCTAGAATTATTAATATACATCGCTGAGCTTTCTCGGCCACCATAGATTGGGACAGAGCAGCAGAGCCGACAACCTGGAGGGGGCGGGGCCTGAAGTGACTCTTGTGCATTTAAAGGGCCAGTACTTAAAACCACCTTTTTGGTGTGATTATAAATAGGGTTGAAGATGGACCTGTGAAATTGAATTAATGGAGAATTTAGATCCAAGCATGGGATTTAAAGTTCATGTAAACCACAGAGAAATGTTTTAAAATGCATAATTCCATTTAAAAAAAAAGAATCAGATCTCACTTCTTTTAAGCTGCTGTACAGACTTTTTGTGTGATCTTGAAAAACTCTCATATATATATATATATATATATATATATATATATATATATATATATATATATATATATATATATATATATATATATATATATATATATATATATATATATATATATATATATATATATATATATATATATGTCTTACTCCCTGATGAAGGCCATTTGTGCCGAAACGCGTTGGGGTTTTTATATGTTTTTATATGATTTTATAGGTTTTTTTAACCAAGCCAGTTTAATAAAGGCTTTTTATCTTTCACTTTTAAGAGAGTGCCTTGGAATTTTTCTTTGTTTTATACTGTTCTCTCCTATCCAATAGAGCACCTCTAATTTTTATTACTTATTTTGAGTCCAGGTAGCGCTCCTTAAGCAAACTTTTTATATATATATATATATATATATATATATATGTATATGCCTGCTTCTAGTATGCAATTTAAAGTGAGATTGTCAGGACCAAAATGGGCTATTTCTGAATGCTATTTCCAGCCTCCCTGCTGAGGTAGAACAAGACTGGACTGATTTACAGCAGACTTATGTCACTATGACAACACCAAATCAACCAATAATTTAACAGTGAGAGGTAAGTTGAACAAGCGAGTAGTGAGATTTGTCCTTTTTTCTAAGGAAAGGGATTTGTTTGATTGATTTAGTTGTAATAGTGGACACTGGAACTGGAGCTGAACTGACAGAAAGAAAAAGAAAACCACATGGGAGAGTGATAGATCAGGGGATAAAACACCAGTAAACATCTGCATTGGTTAGGGTTAGAGGGCATTGTTTCAGACCCAAACTAAGGGCTTTGTAAAGTGAGAGTGAAATAGATTCGCAGTTTAATGTTCATGCTGGGGCCTGGATACTAACCTGCCCTTTAGAAACAAGACAATTATAAAAGTAGAATATTGTGAATGTAGAAGGATGAAGCAGTTAGCGCTAAACGGCTAATGCAAAATGATGAGGATGCTGAATGACTTAAGTCGTTTCTGAAAATACTTGAAAACTTTATGGAAAAGCTAGCGTTTTTGTTTGTTATAGCGAGTTTTTTAGTGGGACACGTTCTTAGAGTGTTGCTCTGGTAGTGATTGGAATTCTGGCTCTTTTTTAGAGAACTGGCTCTTTCAGCTCCTAAGTGGCTCTTTAGATTTTTCGGTGCTTAAAATAATTTATTACTAACAGTAATGCAAAGTTATGTACAATATTAATTACTAATGTAAAGAACACCCACTATATCAAATGTTTATTACATGAATAACCATTTATTTATAGACTATACAGTGATAAAAATAAATAAATGGATGGAGGGTTCTCTAGTGCCTGTGCAGGTTATTAGTGGAACTAGCTCTGTATGAAATGTAATTGGTCTTTGTTTGTCCAATGTCATTGAAATGTGTCAAAATTTTGCTGCATTTCCTGTTGTCACTCATTATATCAACTTTTTTTTGTTTGTTTTTTACCTTTCCAGACCGTTTGTGTTGTGGTCTCTGCTCTCTTATCGCCTTCCTTCCTGTGTGCGTGTGACAGTATGTGTGTTACTCAGCCCCATATCCCCTCTGCTCAATGCAAAAACAGACAACGCCTCACACTGACCAATCAAACATGGCTTTAAGAGAGAGAGAGAGAGAGAGAGAGAGAAAGATGGGGGGGACCAGAGTGACTCCTATCGGCTCCCAATCAGGAGACAGTTCACGTTAATGAAACGGCGTTCATGACTGACACATCACTACACTCCAGAGCTTCACAATAAAACAGACAGAAGCAGGAGTACTTTAAGGAGGACTTTATAAAGTTTACTTGTGTCGTTTCTAAGATCACTTTGCTCTCTACAAGTTTCTGTCTAAATAAAAAAGAAATACAGGGTTGTTTTTAATCTAATTTGTCCGAAACTTGTACCGCAAGAAATATATTTGGATCCAACCCACTTCCTGATCCACATTTTTCTGAACATCACATGACCTTACTCACATACCTGCATTTATTTCTGTGTTAAAATTCGATGTCATTGCCTGTAAGTTAATATGTTGAGAAAATCTATTTGTCCTGGTTCATCATTCAAAATGTATTAACGTGCACCATCTACTAAACCAGGGGTCGACGACCTGTAACATCCAAAGAGACATTTGAACCCAGTTTTCATGGAAAAGAAAACAACAGAATCTCAGCGAATGTGTCCCAAACCTTACTTTTTTTGTTTGTATGTTTCCAAAGCTTCCACTCTCCCAACTTTATTCTCTCTCTTGCTCCCTCCATACCGTAGGATACTGACGACAACATTGTACGTCAACTTCACGGAAAGTCAGTCAATAAAATATATGTATTAATAATAGTAAATTGTACCTAATATTTAAATTACAATGATTTACCAAGTTATTTTAATGTTCATCTCAAACGACCCGACCGACTGTAACCCAACCGTCACCCGCGGGTGACTGCAGGTGCCCACTTACTTCAGGTCAGCCTGTGCATCACTGAGACAAGAGGACTGTCATTAGACCTTGATCCTTGACCAGAATCGTGCTCTTATGACAGTGGGTGCATGTGGGCATAGGAACCATAGCTTTTGTCCCTTAAAATCACCACAGAAAAGGTGTTGCTGCAATCCACTTTAAATGAATTCTCTGTAAAGGACATTTAATAGGTCATTCTATTTTCCCCATGAGTGTGAAAATTAATAGTTGAACAAGTGTGTCCACTTGTTACTCACTTTTGCTGGATGTGATTTGGGTTTGCCTTTAGCCTCCTGTGATCCTTTAAAGTGTAACAAAAAGTAAAATAAAATAATGACATTTTTACCTTTATAAACTATAATTCACAACAAAATGTGAAAAACATGAACAACCCGAAAAGTGTCATTTTAAAATTATCATTTGTCAGTTTATTATTTGCTTCCTCTGCATTACAGAACACAGTGGATCTACAAAAGCACAAAACATTTACTGTAGTAGGGAGCATTATGTTATTATTATATACATGTATAGGTTATTATACTGTTACATACTATACTACTATTATTATTTAACTGATTTGACCAATTGAGATCATTTTCAGTGGAATTTTTGTTCATCCTGTGGGCAAGATTGGAATGTTTGGGTTTGCCTCCACCACACTACCACCACCACAATAACTATAATACTAGAAAATTAAAGTATTGACATAATAATAATAATAATAATAATAATAATAATAATAATAATAATAATAATAATAATAATAATAATAATAATAATAATAATAATAATAATTATTATTATTATTATTATTATTATTATTATTATTATTATTATTATTATTATTTATTCATTCATTCATTCATTATCTGAACCCGCTTTATCCTCACTAGGGTCGCAGGGGTCACTGGGGGCCTAATCCAGCTACAGTGGGCGAAGGTGGGGTACACCCTGTATGAGACGCCAGTTCATCGCAGGGCTGACATACATAGACAAACAATATTATTATTATTATTATTATTATTATTATTATTATTATTATTATTATTATTATTATTATTATTATTATTATATATTTCTGTGTTGTTATCATTATGACTATAATTGTCATTTCCCCCATCATCCCTCTCTTCCGCTTTACCCTTCATCAGTCCATATTGTTTAGTTGCTCTTTACATTTAGTATTTTTTTTCATTGTATCATGTCAGTATTGTTGTTTGTCATTATTCTGTTGTTTCTGATTTGTTTTTTTGTTTTGTTTTGTCTTGTTATTTCTTTGTTCACAATGTCTTGTTAACTATCACTAATAAAATATTAGTATTATTACAATATTTTGGTTTTATACTTTGTAATGGTGGTTACATATTATCATTAAATATAGTGGACAGTTAGAAGTGACCAGTGATATTTTTTATGATTATAGGATTAGATTACAATAGACGGTTGGATTGGATGTCGAGCATCTCCTATATCACCACACAACAGAACATCACAGAATAGTAAAAGTTACTTCCTGTCTGAAAGTTTCCATGTGGTGCAAGCATGATGAAACAACGTTTGTTCATGCTAAGATGATTTACAGAGAGAAGGGGGGGGTGGAGTTTATGTGGTTTCTGTTGTACTTGTATTCACTCAGTACCACTTCTGCATTTCTCACAGACACAAGTCACTTTCAACATTACCATGATGGGAAATGGAACAGATCTGGAACCCAAGAACACCACTTACGCTCTGGTCTTTGGATCGGTTATGGTTCTGGGTTTACCTCTCAACGTTGTGTCACTATGGATCCTGTTTCGTCGCCACAACCGAAAATCACCCAGCGCCGTGTTCATGGTCAACCTGGCCATCTCAGATCTGCTGCTCGTCATCTCCTTGCCCCCGAGGGTCTACTTTTACGCCACCGGTACCTGGCCTCTGAGCAGTATGGCCTGCATCTGGATCACTATGCTGTTTCGGAACAACATCCGCTCTAGTTCCATCTTCATCACCTTCATCAGCATGGACAGACTACTGGCTGTGGTTTATCCACTGAGGTCACGCCATGTGCGAACTGTTTCCAACGCCGTAAAGGCTTCCGCCCTCATTTGGCTGATGGTGGTATTGGTTAACATACCAGAGAGTGTGAGCTTTTCGAGGAATTTAAACAACTACAGTAAACCAGCATGTTTTGAATTTCCTAACATGAAGAAAGTGGACGTGTCACCTGTGTTTTATTTCCAACCTGTGTTAGTCCTCATACTCCTGGCTGTTAATATTGTGTCAACCTCTTTGGTGTCTTGGACGGTGCATAAACACCTCAGTGTCTCAGCAAAGGTCAACAACAAGGTGAATGTCATGCTAATTTTTGTGATGAACTTGATGATGTTCATTACGTTTTTTCTGCCTGTATCACTGGTTGTCGTCTTCACAGAGTGGACATCGTCCATTACACCACTGATATGTCTTGCGAGTGTGAACTGCTGCTTCGACCCTCTTCTATATTACTTTTCCTTTGATGGTTTCTGGAAGAAAAATGAGTGTGGGGACTCTTCAAGAGAATAATTGGTGGAAACAATAGCAAGAAAAGACTGGCATTATGAAACTTTTTTTTATGTGTTTGTTGTGTCTGTGTTTAAGGTAAAAACTGAAAATTCTTTGTTCTGTTAATAATAAAAGGTATTTGATTAGATTATTGCTTGTGTAAAAGTCAAAGACAATTTTTTTTTTCACAAAATGGCATTTTCTTTTACTTCCAGGTAATACTAATTGGTTTTATATATATAGTATTTATTCAATTTAGTGGAACATACCAAATGAAATAAATAATTTATCAAATCAATGAGTATTACCTGGAATGTAGAGTAAAAAATGTCATTTTGTGATTTTTGAGTGATCTGTTTTTGCAAATGAACTCTTCACTTATTGGTGATTGTGATCATAAACAAGTTACTGTATGTGACACAGACTGAAAATTCTTTGTTGTATGCAGTAATTTTTGTATTGTATATATTTTTGTATTTTATTTTATTTTATTTTATTTTATTTTATTTTATTTTATTTTATTTTATTTTATTTTTATTGCCATAATGACCAACTCTGCAATGTCAGCAAATTAGTTCGGTTTAAAGTTAATCTTCTGTGACATTTCAATCAAACTGAATTTTTTAAGAAAATTCTTCCATCATAATCAACTTGATGCAACGGGATGCTATGTGTTGCATCCTTTGACACTATTTCCCTTCATTTGATGCATATACATATACATATACATATACATATACATATACATATACATATACATATACATATACATATATACATATACATATACATATACATATACATATACATATACATATACATATACATATTAAGCATAAAAACAAAATGAGCCGATTCCACTTCTAATTTGTTCTTCAAAACAACATACAAGAGGGTTTTATAATCCTGTAATTTTGCCTCTGTGTTCTCTGTATGTTTTCTGTCTTTCATTATAAATCATGTAGTGCAGCTCAGATTATTGGGGTTTTTTCAGTTCCAGGGCCAGCAGCACTCAAGTCCTCTAAGCTTTGCCAAATTGACAGACATCTGTACACACCGACGCCAAATTGATCTATAGAGTCTAGATGTGAAAGAATCCACATTTCAAGGAATTTCTGTAGACATTCTATGTATTTGTGATTGGTGATGTTTAGACATATTTAGGTTTTACAGGAGGTCACTACATGTAGGTCCAGGTTTATTTCTTTCTTTACCAAACAACCTTTTAAAGCCAGACATTTTAACCCACAAAACTTGATTTGTGAGGCCTTTATTTTGTGATTCATCAGTTTCCATCTACTTTATCATAAATCACAGGACCGGAAAATGTGATTATATTCTTTTGTTTTACCTACTAGGCTATATGGTCTGAACCAAAGTATATAATAAGCTTCAGGGAAACATTTCCATGTTAATGTGATTATGATGGACTCAGTCTGCTGCTCTATTCTACTCCCTTGTCATCTGCTTTTCTTTAGTTGTGTGTTAAATATCTTTAATCCTTGGGTATTTCTCCTCAGAAAAACCTGTTATTCAGCATAAAGTGTGCAAAAAAAAAAGGACACTTGTGGAATAGTGTAAAAATAAAATTAAATAAAGTAAAATCATACAGTTTAATATTTCTATTTACAGTTCAAGTTGCTGAAATACAAAAAAAATAATAACAATATAAGATTTAAAGACAAATACTCAATAATTGTAACATGTTTTAAACCCTTTAAATGCTGTGTTTGTAATGTAAATAAATAATGATTTCTATTGAGCATGATATCATTACATTTTTTTGATGCAAAAAAATATATTTTTCATTAGTTCTGCCTTAACGTCTTATGGATAAGAAACAGTGATTATAATGGATGTAATACTGGGACACTTGGGACACAGATGCTAGTCTTTTCTCTACAATTTGTACATTTTTGTTCAGAATTTTAAACATCGTGTAAAAATCAACAACTTTTGAATTCTGATCGTATTTGAATTCAGAAAAAAATAATAAGATGATTTTTTTTTTTTTTTTACAAACAATTATCTTTATTGAGCATTATTTCACTACAGTTTTTTGATGCAAAAAAACACAAAAAAATAGTTTTTTTTTCTTCATGACTTCTGACGTAATGTATTATAAAGCACTATTATTAATATTATTATTGTTTCTAGTACACTTAAGTGACAGATTCTATTTTTTTCTTTACAATTTGCAAATATTAGTTGTCCAAAAATTTTAAATACACATTTTAAAATGAACAACATTACCTTATTAGAACAGATAAGTGAATGCCCTGTAACATTACTGTACAACATACAACGAGATTGGAGAACTTTTCCTGCTTCAGTGCAAACAGTCATATAGATAAACAAAAGTGCAAATTTGCCAATATGTACAGAAAGAAAACAGTAAAGATATATATATATTAAAAAGAACAAAGAAATAAAAAAAAGACATAGAAGTGTATAAATAGACATACAAATGTACGCACATATAAAAATGTATTGTATTGCACATGAACTTATTTAAATTCAGAAAAATAATAGGACGATTTTAACACCATGTTCAAACT